>JBCAUI010175639.1:0-17415 GCA_038406195.1 Haplosyllis anthogorgicola
CTCCAGTAACAAATACTCATTGAAAACAGACATTAACTAGGTGCTGTACAATAAATAAATACTTTATAGAAATTATTTTGTGATTCAAAGACATTTTAAATTCTTTTTTCTTAATGAAATTCATTATGTTTTATGAAATTCATTACGTTTTGTGAAATTCATTATATATAATGAATTTCATTGTTTGCAAAGGAGATCCCTTACTGATCATGGCCAGCACCACCGTTTTTGTTTTGTTTTGTTTTTTTCTTTGAAACTTGTACAAATTATCAACTTCAACTCTGGTCTCGTGTCCTTCCCTACTTCATCTAGAAGGCTATAGTGACACCAGCGTACTTCAACTCCCGTTAGCTAGCTAGCGAAAAGCGTCCAACAAATCATGCCACATGTAACATACCCGCACATTTCCCTTTGTCCTGTGAGCTTGTTTCTGTTTTCCACTCATGTTATAACTTCATTCTTCGTACACGCTACTTAGACATTAGTTCTAATTATTTTAAATCCGTTGTTAGTTCAAAAGCTGGTTAAAATCTGTGATAATCTGTCAGCACTTTCACAAAGTTGTGTCATCCATGGGCGCAGACATCTTGAAAGGAAGTAAACAATGTCACTTCCGGTTGAACTTTTCTGAAAGAAATTTCGGTGTTGTCTGCTAATATGAGGAATGTCATCTCTCTTATTACAGATTAATCAGAACATTCTATTCCCGAGAACCTTACTGTACAGGTATTTTTGCAATCAGACGCTGAAAAACTGTCAGGCAAGAAGACATTATTTCAAGCAAATACCTCGTTTTCACGTGGTAAACAAAACCCGGTGTTTTCAGAAATTTCACGGAAGAATGGAGTCTGAGAAAAATGCAACAAATCCCCTTTGCATCAGGGATTATGATGTTATCGGATTTGATATTGATCATACCCTCGCCAAGTACAATTTACCTAATCTATTCAATGTAAGATTTTACGTACATAAGTAGAAGAAGCCCTGATGAGTGGGCGATAATTTGAGTTATTGAAGTTAAAATTTATTTACTGCAGTTCGCCAGTTCAGACATCTCGCCTAACCTTTGTGTCAGTTATATTTGAAGTGAGCTTTCACCTTGTGGTGTTGTGATAGGGTGGTAAGTCTTCATTCCCATAGATGATCAAGGCTTTCATTTACCTGGACACTGCCCAACATCTCCACTCTGTACAGAAGTCAAACCCAGGCTCTCTGTGCAGCAGTGCTTTTTTGGCTGTGGGGGGGATGGGGGGGAGGGGGTTCACATTCCCCTTACAGAGTATGCTTGTCAATGTTGATCTATCTCACTTCCTTCTGAATCAACACTAAGCGAACCATACTGGGAGTCCAAGTAAGTAATACCACTGTGTTCAGGCAAGTTGGGGTTGATTCCTTCACAGGCAGAGGTTAAAGTATATCAAGTCCTGCATGAAATTATAGGTTATTTATATGCCCTTGTTTACATTTTCCTCAATCTGGTCGCCCGTACCAGTCCTCACATCGATGTAATACGTAATAATCACACGATGATGCTTCTCATTCTTACATGTCGGTACATTAAATAACTACCAGTTTGTCTCATTGTTTGTTCGTAGTTGGTGCACGAAAAGTTTGCCAAGGTGCTGATTGAAGAAAAAGGCTATGATGCTACTCTATTGGAACCATTCGAAATGCATAAAGATTTATGGTAACTATTCCTTCTGCATAAATTTTTAGATCTATGTGCCCATATCGAGATATTGATGCCTGCATAAAAAAAGGTAATTCACTGTCACAACAATAAAATTGTTGACTGCTGTCTGCCGATCACAACTGTGTGATCTGACTGTTTTATGAATAAGGTCAACATAGAAAGTGATGGTACCTATGTGATTACGGTCATTGCAGAGCCAATCTCATTCGAAAGCATTAATGCTTGGCAAACGCACACTAATTTTGGTGTGTTTAGCATGCGTTGGGCTTCCTGTGAGCATTAGCCTCATTTGCTTAACATTACATCGTAACCGTTAGTGCGTTAAGGGCGGTACGTTTAGTTAATGAAGATGCACTAAAAGTATACTCAGACTTCAGCATCGAAAATAGTTCATTCAGCTTGTAATCTGATTTATATTTATAGCACAAGGGGTATTTGTGCCGATCTTGTGAAGGGAAACTTTCTGAAAGTTGGCAAAGAAGGTGTGATACTCAGGTTTGATGTTATTTTTAATATCCTAAATGACAAAATCAAGAACTAATGGCATTGTGTTCGGTGAACACTGAGACCCATAAACTTACAATAGTGTTAAACCTGTGGTCATTTCCGAAAAATATCACATATCAAAATATCTGAAAATAAGGGAAGAGGTGTGTATTTCCCTGCTTTTAATTTTAGGGCAAACCATGGAACAAAATCTATGACCGAACAGGAAATACAAGCTGCTTATGGAAAGGATAAAGTCTTTCCACATTATGAAAAGTTTCTGGAAACAGCTGACAATATCAAGAGAAATGACGGTAAAAGAGAGTAACTAAATCAGGCTTACAACAGCTTGTAAATTTAAAAGAAAATTTCCGGAATTTTACAACAATATCAGTTGTTCAGTACTTACTGTCCAAAATACAGCTGTTGGATTTATATTTTCTTCGAAAATAACTTACCCCACTACATATAGCTAGTCAACAAGCCGTAATTGTTGCAGCCCCAACAGTTTTGCATTTCCGAACATGTATTTATCAAATAGTATTGATTTGTAAAAATTTCAGCTTTGGAATGTTTTATGTTTGACAACTTCTACGACATGATCGCCCTTTTGATTATAGCTAGGATGGTTGATCTCACTGATGAGAAGGTAGCGTTTATTTAGTTGTCAGTTTGAGTATTTATTTAGTTACATGTGTACACCTAGACCTAAACAGAAACCTGTAATATTTTACAAAAAGTAAAGTGTCCATCGCATAAAGAGACATAAGATAAATAAACTAAATGTTTGCAAAAGTAATGTGCAAAGGCATAAGGAATCAGAACACGCCACTCATTTACACTTAAGAAGAAGTCTTTGATGTGAATGTTTTGGCGTCAAATGTAGAAATTGCAATCCTGGCCACTGTCGTCATGACTACTGTCGTCATTACTGTACTAGGATGTTTGTAGTTTATCCCATTTCTTTAACAGGCAGGACATAAACTCGAAACTTATGACATTTTCCGAGATGCCCAGGCTGCGCTGAATTCTGCGTATCATTACACAAACTTTGCAGGTTTGTATTTCTACTACCATTATCCATTTGAGGAGTGTCACATCCATGGAGTAAATTTGTTTAACAAATAATCGCCGAAGCAAAGATAGTCACCATTTCTGAATACTTATGTTGAATTTATGCTCACAACATTGATCATTTATTCAGCGAAGATTGGTGGATTCTTTCCCATTTTCGAGGAAAATACCGGAGATTACGTTGAGAAACTATCGACAGACGTGAAGGAATGGTTAAAAAGATTAAAAGACCAAGGAAAAGTGCTTTTTCTCATGACATCGTCCTATGTCGACTTTGCCAGTTGTACAATGAACTACATAATGGGGTAAACCTGTTCGTTATTTCTAAATAATTGTATCCATTATCAGTGTTTTTGCTGCCACGCGTACCTGTACCAAAAGTGCATTGAATTTATCAAGTGACTCCCAGAATTGGGAATGTGCACCTAAATAATGCATCGAAAATTAATCTTAAATAGTTTTCGAAGTGCCATATTTTAGAAATCTAATGAAATTATATTATCATATTTTATCGGTATATGCATAATCTACACTTTACATACTGTTTTAAAAATTGCTGTTTGATATATATGTTGTGTGTGACCCTCAAAAATTGCAATGGGACCCCCAAAATTGAGAGATGGGGGACAAATTGTCCCCGAGTTTTAAAAAGTAGCGGAAACACTGCATTATTTGGGCAAAAGTACACTATTTCATTAGTCTTTCAGGAACAATTGCTATATTTGTCTGTGGGAAAACGCCCTGGTTTAATGTAATGCTCAAAGCACGTCATACATGTACACGTATATATTTTTATTTTCAGACCGGAGTGGAAAGATTACTTTGACAGCATTATCACGTACAGTAGGAAGCCCAGTTTCTTTCATTCAAATAACCACTTTAGAAGATTAGGCAAGTCATTTCGCACGAATTCTTTCTCGAAAATAAAATTATTTTTCTGAATCAACTTTAACTTACAGTAGAGTTAAGTCGACAATTTTTACGATACAAAATGAAGCCGTCCTGAATTATACATGTCATTCATTTTACGATGAAAGTGGCATTGGTGCTAATTCAATTTAAGCTTTTCAAAGCAGCGTCTTCTCCAATTCAGTTTTGATTACGAGGTCACAGGGTAGACCAAAGCAATGTTAACGAATGACGCGGTCAATTTTATCACAATTTTGTAGTTAGTAAGTTATGCAGCAGAAATTAAGCGTTTCTGTATTACTCGAACATTGTTATCTCTCTTTCAGAGGGTGCCTCGGAAAAGGAACCCATCATAGATCTCAAAAGTGGAGAGGTATACTCACAAGGCAACCTTGCCACGTTTAACAAATTGGTAGTTAAACTGACGGGAAAAGAACAACCCAAGGTACAACAAACAGTAACTTCGTCATATTCGTACAGTAATCCACGTACTTACAAGTTAATAGAACCACTGTTTCTGCACTCAAATAGAACCATAAAACTAAAAGGTTACTGGAGATATTAAAACATGGTCTCAGTGTAATTATAATCCCATGATTTTATGTGTCGTGCGACTTGAAAATGTTCAATAATGATTTCACATTTTCATCACACTTAGTTTACCTTTGTGGACGGTGACAAACATTAATATGTTTCATATTTTTCATTTCTGAAAGGTACTATATTTTGGAGATGGTCTACGGTCTGACATTGTACCAGCTAAGAAGTTCGCGAACTGGGATACAGTGTATATCTATGAAGAAATGGAAGCCGAAATAGGACATGTAGTGAGAACTAAGCCACAAAGTGAAAAACTGACGAATGAAAAGGAAGATAACAGTGATGAACCAGCCAGGAAGAGGCTAAAAACGGACGCAGATAGTCAAGGAGAAATAACTCAGAAAGCCGAACAGGTGTGCATGTACTTCGTTATTTACAGAGCCTAAGAGTTGTAATGTAATCGTAATGAATTTTTGACGTTTCGGGTAGTAGAACTAAATATCGTAATACCCATTTAACACAAAATCGCTTTACATAACAACTCGTTTTTATTACCTTAACTTGATACGGATTCCAGTTTGTTTCGACATTTGATGTGGCTCTCTTGGAGTTAGCGCAAAACGAGTTGCACTGTAGTCATGTTCTTTGCAGGTACCAAGTGCAAAGGAACGTGAGTACCTGAGTTCATCGAGATGGGGATCCTTTCTTGTCGATGATGCTGCTGATCGCCTGAAAGCCACCATGTATGGAGTACTGATGAGAAAATACACGGATTTAGTGATACCACAAATGTCGTACATAGCAAGTAAGTAGGGTATTATTTGCATTGCCTATTTATAAAGAATATTCCAGGACTATCGGAAAGCACCTTCTTCATTGGTCAGTCTCTACGGAAAAAAAGGCGTGAACAAAGGACTGTAAAAGAAAAGATACCATAAATTAATTTATGCCAGCTTTAAACTTCATAGTTTAGATTGAGATGGGTCATTCCAATCATGTGCGATAGATTTTGTTAATATTGTGACTATTTATACTGTAGAACCTGTCTTGCGCGACAGTGAACTTTTCACTTCCAAAAGTGTCGTAAATGGCAGGGTGTCGCCCAAGACAGGGTCATTTAAACTAGTTTTAACAGCCAACATACTTAGGAAAAAGTGTCGTAAAAGGCAGGATGTCGCCCAAGACAGGTGGCGTTCAAACCACCTTCTCCTGTATGTTGGTACCTTAAAGTAGATCTTTAACCTATTTTATTTTGATTTGATTTTATACTTCTGTATTGATTGTACAGTGTACAAAATATTAACTGTATTGGGTGAAAACAAAATAATTTATCACACTGTTATTTAATTTTATGTCAGGATTTTGATGCACAAGGATCAATAAGCCTCAAGTCGACCGGTTCTATGGGTGGCGAGCGTGCAGACCCAACAGGTCACTCCACATCTGTCGCAGACCAATCTAAACCTCGTCATTCCACATCACCGGACAGAGAGAGGAAAGAACGGGCAGAGCGCTTCGCAAAAGCAGCAGAAAAGTAAGATCGTCTGTGTTTTTCGACAATGTTACATCATATTAAGTTGCCTTCACAACGTGTTGGCTGATATTATGGTGATAAATTTCGACGGATAAAAGCTGAAATTGCAGGTTTCCGTAATGCCGACTTAAGTAAGGTGTAAAGATAGAGCCGTCTTGTTTCTGAATAAAGTCATGTGAACATTTTCTGCGACGTTGTAGAAGAGTAAAAGAAGAATTTGTTGCAAAAGAAGAGGACGAGTTTAAAGTGCGCGTGGAAAAATCCCTTGAAAGTCTGCGAGATAAAATGGAACGAGAACTTGAGAATAAGAAATTGGAACTCCTAGAGGTAACATAAATGCAAAAAAGGATTGATGAATTAATTGGTGCCCTGTGTACAATAGTAGTGAAAAGGTTGTGCAAATAACACTTCACATAGGAGAAAATGCATTCACACACTTTTCTAATGGATATCCACAATTTTTATTGTAAAATAACACGTTAATACAAAATTTACAACGTTCTAAATACGTCTGTAACTTTTCACAGGAAAAGGAAATGCGCGTCAAAGAAATGAAGGAGCAAATGCGCAGAGAGACTGAGGAAGAAGAACGCAAACTCAAACTTGATAAAGAGGCTGCTATCAAGTATGATTTATTAAAATATATATGCAGTAGAACCTCTTCTGAGTGACACAAACATAAACACACATTTAAGTACATTTCATCCAAGAGGTGTAACATAAGACAACAGTATCGTTCAAACTAGATGCCGCAAAGGACAGGTCCGACTTTGAAGTAAAATGTACTGATACATAGTATCAAAGCGACATTCTGCCCCTGTTATGATACAACACTGTCCATTTGGTCTTTTGTAGAAAAATGCGTCTTCAAATTAAAGACGCAACGTTCGATGAAGAGACTATGTTGAACACAGGGAAGGCGGATGCACTGAAACGCATTCAAGAAGACATTGAGGAGGAAACAGACCGCGAAGAGAAAAAACTCAGGTAGGGATTTACATGTGTTACATTGATATGGAAAACAAACCCATGTACCATTGTGTCAAAATTGAGGAATTAATGTCGATAGCAAATGAATTTAATTACTTTCCTTCCAAAAAGCGGATATATTTCAGCTGAAAAACAAGAATTTAATAGCTTTAAAGAGTAAATATCCTCTGTGTCCGTACTCATGACATGTTTGGTTACAAATACATTAAGTCACTGAAATTGGGCTGCATAAATTCTTTTTTTTTAAAATATACCGTTGATAAAGGATAATAGGACTCTTAATAAAGCCATATTGATAATGATTTGGCATTTATTTCAGGGAAGAGATGGACAGGAAGTTGAGAGATATCAGAAAGGAAGTAGAGAGTCTTCAGAGAGATGAACAGACACGTCTAGAGAGAGAAAAGAAAGAAGCGCTTTCAAAATTACAAAGAGAGGTTGAGGATGCTGTTCGACAGAAGCGAGTGGACATAGAGGAGGACAATGATGAAAAGATCGCGGAACTACATGAGAAACTTGATGCGGAGCTGCAAGAAACACAAGAAGAAATGGAAAAGAAACATGCATACCAGCTGGAACAATTGAGGCAAGAAACGATGGACAAACACGAAAAGGTACATAAATATAACTACTCCATGGTAAGTAAAGTACACAAATTGAGCAGGTGTTGAACAGCTGAAGGGCCCTACCGGGGTACGAATCCACGATGTCTGGGTTAGAACTATGACACTCTAGTGCATTCAGCTTTGCTTAATTGAAGAAGCAAAATCACAACAGTAAACATATATTTTTCAGACTCTTGAGAAAATGCGAAAGGAGCTTGAAGAATTGAATTCTGAGGAGAAAGAGCAAAAGGAGACAGAACTAAAGGCGGCAAAAGAACGAAGAAAAGCCATGGAGGATCTAGAGAGAGGGGTTCGTTGAATATTGAAATGTTTAAATAAGTACAGTAGAATATGTAGCCAACGTCGAATATCTCAATTCTCAGTACAGCAGAACTGTTCTTCAGCGAACACAAAGCCTTTAAATGCATTTATATGGTATTTTGAGACTTTCTATGGTATTTCGAAAAAGAATTTTTGAATGCAAATTGGCCATGAAGTAGGAAGAGAACACGAGGAATTACTTGATTGTCCTTTCAAAAGGATGGCCGCTCAAAAGGAGTTTTGCTGTATGTCTATCCTTTTCTGTGTATTTTCTGTAAGACTTTGTGTGAATCCTTTTTGGAATTTTCAGAATTACATTGAGAGGAAAGATGGAAAATTTTCTTTTTCTGCCAAGTTTCGTCAATTGGCACGTGACAAAATGCGTAAACGGGCACGCACATATGCTGGCCTCGACCTTAATGAAATTTTGTGTCAGCCAAAATAACGGACAAGATTTTAGTGTCGTCCGTCAATTGCTCATTTCCCTCAGTTACAATATGTAGGTTTAACTAGAAAAATGACTTTTGTCTGTCTTTTTGGCGGACATTAATGTTGAGGCCTGCATATTTCTGTTCTATCTTTGTATTTGTGGTCAGTTGATTTTAAAATTACTTTTCAGCTATTTTTTTCTCAGTTTATGATTTCATGCAGATCGGGTAAAATGGATCCATTTTGATATCTGTTAGTTTGGCAAATGAAAATTTTAAAGGAAAAATTACACATACTTGGTTATTCTTGGCAAACTCCAGTGACAGTTTATCTTTCAAATAAGAATCCAAAATATTTTGCCCAAAGTTAAGTTTTTACTGAGAAAACGTGAGTTTTGTGAAAACAATTTTTTGTCAATTAATAAGAAGATAACAAATGTTGCTTTGCAGCTAGATGATGTTTTAAGAGAAAGAAAACAAGAAATAAAGACTGAGCAAGGAAAGGAAATAGAAAGGATGAAGGCAGATCATGAGAAGAAAATAAACAAACTAACGGAGGAATACGAAGAGAAAGAGAGAAAAGAGAAGAACAAACTAGAGGATGATGGAGAGAAGGCAAAAAGACTAATAAAACAGCAACAAGAGCAAGAATTGGATAGACAAAAGAAAGACTATGAAAAAAAAATGATAAAATTGAAAGAAACACGTGAGGAAGAGGTAAGAGCTAATTACTCAGCACTTTTCACTTAGATTCTGACAATCACACGCGGCTTGTAATTTGTTTCGCTTGATTTGACGTTTTATTTGTAAGATTTTCGAAAAACATTATTTCTTTTGAAATTAATTTAGCAGCTTAGTTACTGATTATTTACTCGTGAACATATGTGCAATTTGTGCATTTTTCCGAAGCTAGTGAGGTGGCTCATTGTCTCAAACTGTTTTTTTTTTCACCAAGATGATATCATTTTTAACCATTTGAAAGTTCATTGATTGTGTGCACTAAACCAAAACAAATTATCACGCAGCACTTCTATACACGATATGGCACACATATAATTTGAAATGAGAGTTGAAGGCTCCACATGTATTTTATTTTCACAACATGCTTGTGTAACAATAGGAGAAAACCTTGGAAGATGCAATCAGAGTTTACTTAGAAAAACATACACACTATAAAATGCAGGTGACATATTTAATGTGTAAGCACGCAGAGCATGACCATATACCTATACTGTATGTAACCTCAAGTATGCACTACAAAGAAGATGTATCTTGGTTTTTAAGTTCCAAGTAATACATGACACCAAAAAATCAAACTTGCATGTTGCAACGTGCCTTCTTTCTGAAGACGATGAAATGTAAAATATTTATTGTCGAGGTCAAGTGCCTTTTGAAATTATCAGCATTTTAACTGCAGTGCTGAATAATGAGGCTGACATAATTTTTGACATTTTTAAAATTTGAAATAGCAAAAGTAAGGTTATATTAAAAAAAACACAACAAGTGATACCTACCTATAATATAATACCTGACGAAACCCGCTACTGAAAGTAATGTCCCCGTGTGAATGTTTCAAATTCCTGGACGTGGTTTTACCATATAACAAAGTGAAACATATGTCTACCCTCCAGCCTTGAACCATATATAGCTACATAAAACAACCCTTATCCTGCGAGTAAACCCATCTTGGAGACACATAAACCCATATGGATAAAATGTTACCAATCTGTAACCTTGTGAATTTCGTATTAACAGGATGATTATATGTAGTACATGTAATGTCTTTTATAAGGCAAAGTCTTTTGTCATGCATTACTATAAACTTTATGCGAGAACCCATTGAGTAACTCGCGAATGACAGTTTCTATTTCTCAGACGAGTGTGTGCAGAGGTTTAATTTGAACGATTAAAAATGCATTTAATTAATTGATCATGCACGTGTCTAAAGTGAGATTTCATTTACTTTCAGGAGGAAAAGGTTCGAGATGAGGAGTCCAGTTTAGAACATCGCCGTAAAGAACTAGAAAGGACCGCGAAGAAACTACAGGATGAGGTATTAATATCTAACTAGATATTTAATTCCTGAATCAGATAAGGACAAAGTTCTGATACTGCACAAAGGCACAAAACTTTGTTGACCTTACCTTCGCATAATTCAAAAGGAACACTGCATGTAAAATTATGAATAGAATAGAAATAGGTACATGTGTAAAACACCGAATTTTTCATTTTTGCTCCAAACGGATACATTCCATTGTTGCCATTACAGGAAAAAGAGCTGCGTGAGAAGAGAAATAAATTCCAGGAGATGATGGAATCGCTAGAGAAAGAGCAAGATGTAAGTCGCTGCATTGTTTTGAAGTTGTCAGATTCTGATCAGCAGTAAAGCTTTAATAAACTATCGATGTTAAATCTATGGTCTAGTTGTAATGATCTAGTCTAGATGTAATGTGGGCTGAGAAAATTAGTTCCTAGGTTGCAAAATAGACAATATTTTCTCTCTTTGGATGTGGTTTCAGATATTCAATGCAGAAACTAAATTCGTTCAATTTTCACTTTTACGTACAAAAATGTTGCACTTCGTGCACAGGATGCCTTTGCTAAGCGTGCAGCATCATTAAGCTCAGAAGAACTAGATAAACTGCGGAATGACAGACGAAAGATTTTGGATGAGGTGAGAGAAGAACGAAAAACGAGGGACGAATTGAGGCAAGAAAGACTCGAGCTGGAGGGTGAAACAAGAAAACTGAATACAAATAAGGAGAAACTTGAGAAAAAAATCAGGTAAACATTAAATTGTAATACATGTACTTATGAATGACTCAATTGCAATAACCAATGTATTTCCACAAGAACGTAAACATATTTTAAGTCAAAAATCTGGAAAAGTACCGGTTGGGTGTTGGAATGTGACCAAGACTGATAAATGCCCTATATTAGATGTGAAGTCGAGTTAAATCATGTTTACGAAATACAAATAAAGGATATTTTGCACGAATGTTAAGGTAACTGTTAGAATATTGATAAATGACTCAGTTGTAGCAAACTTTTCACAAGAACGTGAACGTATTTAAGTCAGAAATCTAGAAAAATACTAGTTGGGTGCTGGAATGTGGCCAAGTAAGTGCCTTATTATAGATAACTTCATCATTAGGGATATACCATGTCTAATCTGTGGTGATGGATGAGTGTTTCATAATGCTGAAATATTTGCAGTAAATACAATTTTTATTTTAAATTGTACAGTGACCTTCCTACAGAGAGACCTCCCTACCAAGCGGCCATTCCTTCGGACCAGCCACTTGCACATGTTATTTGAATTCTGTTTAAATTACGCCCTACCAAGCAGCCATTCCTATCGAAGGACCAGCAACCACCATATTGGGCCAAAAATGGTCACTTTCATCCTACCAAGAGGCCATTATCAACAAACTTCTTGAAAGTCTGCAGGAAGTGATGTGAAAATTTCATACTCAAAACCATAACATTTTAGCACTCTTCCTCAGACAGAAACATATGGAAGTCACTACAACACCAAGATTTATATTCAACTGTGGCCTGGACTGAGGTGACCAGGAAGCCACTCTAACATCTGAGGCATGATGCTAAAATAGCCTTCCTATGGAGCAGCCATTCCTTTAGAGACCACTTTGTTAGCCTGAACCAGGTGGTCGCTCTGTAGGAAGGTCATTGTATTCTTTTTATTTTGGCGGAGCTAGGATTGGGAGGGTACGAATGCAACTTTATGTGTCATCGTTCCTGTTTTTATTTATTTTTTTGCATTGCAGGATCAAAGCATTATCTACCTTCCTGTATCATACCATGTCATTTTTAAAATTTCAAATCCCATACTTACAACAATTTCATTCTTTCTGTCTCTTATTAATTTACTTCACATTGTTAATTTCTCCACAATGAATAGAGTGAGTAAGCAATCGTGCGAAAAATCCCTCATTTGTATTTCATAAACATGATTTAACTCGATTTCACATATAACCATTATGTGTCACAATTTGCTTATGAAGGAATAAAACAAAATGTTATTTTGTGCAACAGATGTTTTCAACATGAGGGAGCTTAATATTTATAGATTGGTAACAGATGTGAATGGAATAACACGTGCCATTAACAGCAATCAATATTGTACCGTCTATGTGCATATAATAAAACAAACGTGATGCATGCAGTTAAACAGAAAAAAGTCATTTATAGAGCAAAAATTCATCGGAAGAAATTTTAAAATGTGTTTCAATAATTTTACCTTGGATATTTCCCGATCTTCATAAAGAATTGTAGATTGAAGAGGTATTTTAAGTTCTTTTAAATGAAAGCGCAATAATATAATAATTCATGGCTTACGCAGTCTATATTTAGTGGTTTATAAATAAATTGTTATATTTATATCTGAATCATTTGGCGAATATCGGTGTTCCCCATATCAGGAAATCTCGTCCTGAAATGATTAGGGCCAGTTCATACAGTTTTAAACGTTTGACTTTTATACAATATGGATTTTTGTGTATTTCAGGGAGTTAAGTGAGAAGACAGAACGAATAGAAGACGATCTACACAAAAAGCGTGCGTCATCCGAAGAGGCAGATCGAACACTCACAGACTCGTCACCAAACAAACAACAGAAACAGTCGAGGTATGTTTGTTATCATGGCGTTTGAAATGAAATGCAACACAGAATCATAACTTTGAGCATGCTACATTGTCGATACCATTAAGACGTACAGTAAACATTGTGTGAAACGTAGGACTATGAAACGTAAATCTGTGGCATCCGGAATCAAATTATTGTCAGGCAATTGACACTTTTACTCACATTTATGTGTGTGAAACGTAAGGCTGTCTCTTGCGTAATGATTTTTACACTATGCCAACTGTAAACGTTTCAAGTAGATTTAGCCACATTTAGCTAATAGTGAAAAGTCTTTGATATGGCCCAGGTACTACCATAAGTTCAGATTTGATACACGTATCCTCTTTTATAATGTTATAGATAAGTAAATTAGTAAAACAGTTCCCTTATTGAGCTCATTAACTTCGTTTAATCGGTTGGTGTATAATGATTAACCCTGGAGGTCAACTTTGGACGTGACAACGAGTAGTTGGTTTAGTGAATGTTTAACATCGTTGTTATGTTTATCTAGGTCCCGCGGGTCAAGTAGAATGCGTATTTCAGACTTGGAGGCGGAGTTGATTCCACCACCGCGTGTCTACAGGAGCTCCAGCCTTAATGATCTGAGCGGATCGGGTGGAGACTCAGCTGATGAACTCGCAGGTGTTGCGGCGAAACTAAGTCCCATACACCGGAGGCATAAACATGTAAGTGCCGTCCTATGTATAACACCGGGAATATGATGTTGAACGAACTTCTGTCACTTGTTTTGGATAAATGATGCATATATGAAGTTTATTCATTCTTCCTTTTGGTTATTACTTGATGATTTATGCAGATGTTTGTCAAAATTATTGTGAAAAACCATCATAAATTGATGGTTTTTCACAATAATTTTGACAAACATCTTAAATGGAACTTGAGAGAAATAATTCTATGTACGTACATTACAGGCAGCATGGATGGACTACAGCTCAGATACAGATGCAGATTTTACAACTGAAGAAGATCGACTCAGAAGAAAACTTCGCCTGGATCCAAGGTAAGTATTGATACCGAGATACCCAATTGATTAATTATTTTCTATTGCAAACATTTCTCCCCAACTATGAAGTGATAACTGTAAAAAGCTCAGAAAAGATGTCCAAATACTGAAGACAATTACAACAATAAACTGTGGCCATATATTTCATGTTTTATTTTATTTCAGGGGCATGAGGCAGCACATAGATGCAGAGTGGGCCAGTATAACTCTAGCCCGGGAGTTCCTGCGGAAAGAGAGAACTGGCATCAGACACAGAGAATCAGCATATCAGGCTCAACTCAAAGAATACGAAAGTGACTTGGCGAAACACCAAATCTCTGTAAGTCTACAGGTTAATACGAGAAATAGATATTGTTATGTTATGTTATGTATCGTGAAATGTGAAAATGAATCAAGAACGCATTTAGAAAACCGTTCTTTTACACGTATACGTGTAATTAGAATTTATCTCGAATTTAATATTTTGGTCTGTTTCACTAATTCCTGGTCTGCACTTGCAGGGTGGTAAAAGTCCAGTATTTGAGACGGTTCGAGATACACTGGAACGAGAAGCGAGAGATATAGAAAGTGCAAAGATCAACATGTCTGCTGGCAATCGACTTCTTCGCGAGAAGAAGCTAAAGTTACAGCAGCTCAACTCGTTTATGGATGCAGACGTGAGTTAAAGATTAGGCGGGTTTAGCAACAACGAACGAATGAAATTAATTAATGTGAAGGTCAGAATTTGCGACCGAAACAGATGTAGATATCAAGTTCATGAACCCATTTTACTCCATGTCCGTCAATTGCTAAATCTGGTTATTGTTTGTAACTACTTCATACTGCTTGCTTATTATTATATGAAACAGTATAATTTAATTCGAACAAAAATCGAAAATACTAAGTGTTAAATCTGTCGGTTTCTGCTTTATTGTTGCAGTCTGATGACGAAGAATCCTACAAGTTGTTTAATCACCGTCCAGTGAACCCAGTTCGTGTATCTGACCTTGAACTTTCAAGTGAAGAAGATGATGCCAGTTCAGGTGTCAGTAGTTCGGGAATGGACGAGCTCAATATACCTCCAGGTAACATAAATGGAATCATTTGTTTACTAATTAAAAATTACAGTAAAACCTGCCTTGAACGACACCTGTCTTGGGCGACACCCTGCCTTTTACGACGCTTTTGAGAGGGAAAAGGATCTACTGTACCAAAAACTCATGCCGTATTCAACAGCATTTCAAATACTCATTATCCAAAGCAAATATGCTTTGCCTAATGAAAATATAGTTCTTTACGTACACTTGGTAGAATGTTCGTGTTTTTAGCTTTGCTTTTATATTTTTGCAGTTATAACTTCGAATCATAAAAGTCACCACAAGCACAACCGCCCTTCCACGCATGGCAACAGCTCACTTGAGGCACAGCTGCTTAACATCGATAGGGACTTGCGTAAAGTAATGGCAGGTATTAGTGCACAAAACTCCCAACGAATCACTGGAACAGCCCATTCCGCCCAAGGTAATGACAGGTTCTTGTTCTCATTGCAAGTATCAATGGAGACTTAATTGCGCAAAAAAATCAAGATGTCCAAAATTTGACTAAATGTAAAGGCAGTGTAAAGGCACAGACCCTATTCGGTAAAACTAATAGAACACTCATAAATATACGAATGTGCTAATATTTTAGTTAAATACTAAAAAAATGTTTTTATCACATGTGACACAAGTGTCATCATGATTTGTTCCACCATCTGATGATTTAGACCTGTTTGTAAAAGCCAGTGACATTGCTTGTTTCCAACATGTGTAAAAATGTCTTTCGTGTCTTTTTAGCCACCAGCACACCAGAACTAGGAACAGCACATTATGATTACAACATGACAATGACATCAAATCCATATCTGTAAGTGTCATGCTTCTGTCTAATGATCTTTACCATCAGGCGAAAACGTGTACCATTTAAAATTTATTCAGACGACAACGTACATCTTGTTTACAGAAACATTCAAGCATGATCACATTATTTTTTCAGGTCACAGCCATCTCTGAGCCCTGCCTTGGGTGGCTCAATCTATGAACGTGCTGAACAAGCTCTGGAAAGGAAATGGAGGAAATATTTTGGAAGTACGTGTTTCCGTTTTGAATTGTAACATGTATTGAAATGTAAAACTTTTGATGAACAAAAAATAATTGGATGAGAAATCTATATTTGGCAAATGGTGACGAAGTGTAAGGGTTACATGGACGCTCATGTGCCAACAAGGCTCTTCCATTCACTCTTCCAACACGCACTCAGATCAGAGCTAAGGGTAACGGAGCTAAGAACTGTCGAGCGTTAAACACTTCTGGTTTCGGAGGACTAGAGAGTACTCAGTCGTGTCAGTTGCTCTTGCAGAAGAATAAATTTCTCTGAAAGTCAAATAAAAGTTGACATGTGCTTAGTGAGCAAACTCTGCAATACCTTTCACTTTTTCACATAGGTGTATATTCAACTTTACTGATATGATGCGTTAATTTATTCATGATATGTACTAAAGTGTAATGAACACATACTTTTCAGATCAAAAAGCACCCCTTTCGCTTTCGATGTTTGGCTCCTCGTCGTTTAGCTACACGCCTGTACCTGTAGGAGCTCAGTGGCGTGCTTACCGCTCACACATTGGTTACAACAAACCGACATTCTGTAAGTAACAACATTTCGTTAAATATATGATAATGCCATTGCCACTTGTTACTGTTGGTCTTTGAATACACTTTTCATATATTTCTTTGATTGATGCAACCAGGCCGCCACAAAATAAATAATGACAGTGTAATTTTCAGTAAAATGGCCTCGTTATTTAGCTAGGATTTTTAAGTTTAAAGTGTTCTGTAATGTCACTTTCATTCATTGCAGCCCCGATGTCAAAATTTTCACATGCAACAACAGATGACTTGCTTGCGGAACATAGAGCATGGCTGCACAACTACAATAGAGAAGTTGCTGAAATAACCAACAAAAGCAGTAAGTACGGTACTGTCTTGTTAAGTACTGAATCGAAACCAGCGAATGTGGCACCAAGCACTTATAAATGGCCCTCATTAGTCTATCACACTTTGCGTTGATAGACTTCTGTAGACGGCAAGGTGATTCGTCCATGAAGTCAAAAGTTGAGGACCAAGTGTGGGGATGGACCCCCCCCCCC
>JBCAUI010175750.1:0-17414 GCA_038406195.1 Haplosyllis anthogorgicola
TTCATGACACCTGATGCAACTGTGTTGTCCTCAAAAATGCATCAAACAAAAGTATCATGATATTCTTTCAGCTGTGCAATAAGCCCCACGGCTTTCTTGTTTTTATTATTTTTGTTATTATTCTTGTCTATGAAACCACAATTACAAAAATGTTAGCTGGAGATAATACAATGTTTTAGCTCTCAACCACAAACTTTATTATGATTATTACTCAGGTTTTCAGGTAAGTGTGTTAACTTAAACAGTAATTTCGAATGATGTTGCTATTTCTAGCTGGGACTTGTCTTTTTGTTCTTTTGTGAAATGTACATAACAATGATTTTGCAGTTACATTGAGCATCTGTAAATACGTCGTATATCTGTATATTGTACATGTTTAAAACTCAGGTTTTGCCACTTATTACATGATGTTAAGAGAAAATTTGTCTATATTTTATTGTAAACATTTTGCCTTTTTCTGTCGCCATAATACAGTAGCGTTACATAATAATGTTCATTTCATAAATCGGAATTTTACAATGTCTTGGTAACTTCTTATGCAGTAACTTGTAATATTTAAATAAAACATTTGGTTGTTATATGACTTAAGATATGAAGGCAGTGTGAGGGGGGAGGAAGGTTTTGAGTGGCAGCTAATGTCGCACTTGTACAGATTGGACATGGAGTGTCTTTATAAGTACTTGTATCGTGCTATGTGTATGTGATAGATGTAATGTTTTTAAAAAAAACCCCGAAATGTTGTTGCATAAAAATATACAGTATTTAAAAGAGTTTTAATTGTTTCAAAAGGTGTCTAAAATTGTGATTTCAATGTACATAGAACTTTTTCTGTTTTTAGATATTAAAAATGTTTTTAAACATGGCGGCAGGTTAAGGTAGTGCTTCAATTCTTCCATGAAATGTCGTCGTACATGTACTCGAAACATTTCGAAAGAGATCCACCTTAGTCGAGGCAATTCATATGTCATGTGGATAAACTGGATCTTCGTATGCGTTCAGTGGAAGAAATGAAGTATTTCTGGTGGGGCATGTTTTAATCAGGAGGATGAAATACACACATACATATCCATGCCCTGCACAGAAAATAGTATTGACTAATTTATTTTAACTGTGTTGTATACATATTGTCAATGTATTTTACATTGGTCTTCTGTTACATATAATCTAAAGTCAGCATAGTAGTATGTTGGGCTAGAACCCAAAATTATTAGCGATCAATAATATTAATTGGTACTAAAAGTACTATCGAATTCAAAATCTTGTAAGGAATACAAAAACAAATCAATTCCTCGTAGGTTACATTATTAATTAGATTTTAGTATATTTGTTGGTTTTTGTTCTTGTTCTTGTTACTGGGCACTACTATTGTTATTCACTTAAGCATAATTTTCCCTCCACATTTGATCAAGGTGTTTGGTATTAGTACGACATTGGGCGTAGTGAAGACGATGTTTGTCGTCATCTGCTATATGTATCGACTTTCTTCAGGTAACTTTAGGATTAGTTTCTTTTACCTGCAGATGTGGTTCAAGGCATAATTTAACACCTTTTCTACACAAAATGCTAATATTTTTAAAAACACATACATGTAATTTGAAGGGTGAAATATTTCAACTTGGTAGTGTTGCCTATTTTTAGGGGTTTTTTTCCTTTCGAGAGACAAGTGGAATAGCAGTTATTTTGGGAGGATTGTCAAAACATTTCGATGAATTTCTATGTTCATTTTTGTAGACTTGGGTCTGTATTTAGATCAGGGTAATTGTTAACATATGAAGTCGGAAAAATGTAAAAAGTTCAATCACTTAGTGTAGATGTAGATTAGATATACATATTAGTCAGGGGTCGGAGTTTATATTTAGAGCTACTTGCATGGCATTATGTACATAATCCTTTTATCCAATGTTGTTGATCATTGTATTTTCATAGTTTAGAAGTTGTTTTGAAGATATTTTGATACCATGAAACTAAAATAAAAAGGCAGCTGGCAAATGATTGGTTTTATGGACTTTAGATAATATGTAACAGATCGCCTGTTAATAGTATGTGCTGCAAATTAACTTGATTTCCTATTCTAATTCCTATTCTAAACCAAGAGGTCTTAACAAAGTTAAATTATTCAGAAAGAAACAAAAAACAAGTGGACAGGTAATGAACTAGAAATTTAACAAAATTGTTGGCCTTTGTGCCTATTTTCGTCAGATAGTATTTTTACATGAAAATGTTAGCTTTATTATAATTATATTTGTATTTTATATCTTTACAATGTCATGACATAAGTCATTATACGGGTATGTTTGTACATTATTTATTATGTGAATATTTATCTCTTGCGCTTACTTTGCTTTCCCTCGAAACTAATTGAGAAATACACTACATTAATTATACTGGTTAAAGAATGAATTTCGTAACTCGTGAAACTGTGGACACATTAACTAACCAAAGTAAATTCCCATTGGCATTTACGTTTTTCATATATGTAATACAGCAAGTGAATTACGAAGGTACCAGCGTATTAAACCGCTAATTTTAAACCAGACATTATTACTTGCATGTACAGCCATTGAAAATCGGTTGGTCCCATTGTTTGAGAACATATTTAGGCTAATGATTGCATTTAATGCAGTTTAATGTTTAGATAATTATCCCTACAGTGTATCGTTGGTAAACGCATTTGCAGCATAAACTATTGCAGTATATATACGACTGGTCAGCAATAGATGAAGACACTCACATCTGCCTGACCAATCACTGTACAGATGATTGTTTTATGATGGTTATATTAGTGAGTGTCACACAGAAACTGGCTTTTCTCAAAAGTACCTTGTACTAAATAAATGTATTTGGTGACCTACTTGTGACGTGAAACAATGTGAAACAAATTCAGCCGTTGAAATTTGATGTAAAATGCGTATAGAAATTATTTCATCAAAGTTACATTAAATAAGCTGGTTTCTATGTTACTGAGATATACTGTAGTTGTATTGTAGCTCTGCTAACTAGTGTCCTATGTAATGAAACTTTGTAAGAAACTCATAAAATGAAGAGAAAATATTATTTGTAAAAAATATATATAAAATATAAAAGGAATACATCGTTTTGTAGTCATTTTTCTCCGCTGTAAACCTCGAAAAATTATCCACCCCAAACTTTGCATACAATCCATGTGTGTTAGTTAATGCAAGAAATTATTAAACGCCCAAGAGGTTTTACTCCGGATGACCATTTGCCGAAACGATTTAAATTCATTGGGTGCCACAACTATTTAACAGTGGAAGCTTTATGGATGCAACTCTTTCCACATACAAAGTTTCCTCCCCAATTTTATACAAGGGTTTCAACATACAACATTTATAAATTTACCATGCCGCTAACATTATTGATACATATTGAGAACACGATTAATTAAAGTATCAAACTTTATTCCAATTTACACGTAGCATTCGCTGCAGCATATAACAAAATACATAAAGTAACAACTTTAGTATAACAACTGGTTTCAAACATATCTGGTTGAGCATTTAATACAAAAGAAAATCAGGCACGTTCGACAGAAAAGCGATGATGACACAAACTTCAGCTGCTGTCTCCAGAGCGTCCATGACTACTTCATAGTGTAGTCTACACTGTTAGCAGAATGACGAATAAACAACGAGTTACTGTCAACCAAATATTCCTTGTAATCGCCACAAAGTGCATAAAAATTTAATGACAACGATGCTTAGCTCATAATTCCGTTTGTTAGTTAATCTATCAAAACAAAAACGTCTCTCCACAGGCTAGAGTTACTTACATAAAAAGTACAAGCTTCGGAGGAAGATTTTTTTTCCACTGAAAGGCATTAGTAAAATATTTTTTGTATGGGTTTCCACAAATCATGGTCGCTGTTCCTGAACACACACTAACATTAAACATTAAGGGGTTTGCAAGCACGTCCGTGTTGATTGCAGTGTGCATGTGCTGCAGGAAGAAATCATAGCCTCCCATATCTGACTTACAGTCAGCAAAAACTACGGATCTTCATGATAGAATGCAATTAGATCCTGCTTATCACATGAAATGTAGTGGATTACCTTTTATAGATTAGCATCTCTCTCCAAATAATGTATTTCACACACATGCATTGCCATTCCTGTACATGTAAAATTTATGCTGGGTATGATGCAGTTGCCATGCTCTTATCATAATTTGAGAAAATACATGTACACTCCTCCCCGGATATATCGATATCGCTTATATCGATATCCCGCTTATATCGATACAATCTTTTGCAGTCAGTCAAATTAAAATATGTAAATATTTGTTCCGTTTATATCGATATCCCGCTTATATCGATGCCATTTTTCCGCACCAAAAATATCGATATATCCGGGGACAAGTGTATTGCAAATACGGTAACCTACTTTATCAATGATTTACTTTGCCGAACCAAAGTATTCAATGTCAAATCATCCCGAATAAATATGTATTTCGACTGGTTATTTGGGTAAGGAATATGGAGATAACTGTCATCTTTTGCATCGTGAGTTTAATACAAATACTGTCACATATCATCTGAAGTGATATTGAGCTTTGATGAAATGCAGATTATTGCTGACAACTTTAGGTGGGATATTCATACCCATCTGCATAGTATTGCCATCAGTCTGAATACCACCAAACATTATGATTTCACCACGGCCATGTACCAAAGAATACAAAATGGTTTCTTCTGGAGCTTCACCGGAATGTTTTCTTGTTACTGGCAACCATTCCACAGTACCGTCCGCAACCGCCTTACTAATATCCAGCACATGTACATACATCGGATGGTTTGTGCGCTGTTGTTGCATACAGGTAGGTACAAATTCACTGTCACTTTCGTCAGATGAAGCTGCTGCACCACCAGGCTGCTGCTGACGAGCTTGACCCAATCCGTCTTTCTCTTGCCTCATTTGCCTTTTTATGCGGTCTTCGTAACGCTTTAATGTCTCAAGCTGTTTCTGTCTGTTTCTCATTGCATTGGGCCTAACTGATGGCATACCAGGTCTCGGTGCTCCTGAGATAGGGGGTGATGTATTTACTGCTGCTCCAACACCAGCACTGGAATTTGTTGCCATACCAACTGCTTCTGCGGATGGACTTGGCATAGAAGCATTGCTGGAGTTTAGTGGCTTCCCTTGCTGATTGCTGGCAACTGTAGCACCTGAAGCAAGGCTTCTCCATGCACCTAACGTGTCCTCACTGTCACTGGAGCTATCCTGGCTCGAACTCTCACTTGTCTCAGGCAGTCGCCTCTTTGGGCCATGTTTGCTGTTATCAGCTGATGGTGGTGGTTTTGCCGCTGCTCTTGGAGGAACCCACAACTTACTCAGTTTAATATTCTGCAGAGTAGTTGCTGGTGGATCAGCAGCACGTGGGGACTTGGCGCTTAACTTACTCAGTACAACTATGTTATCTCCAACCTGAAAATATGTCAAACAAATGTTCAATGTAATGTCTTTTAAGCATACACTATGCTTTCAAGTAAGTGAGCACACAGACCACTCTGTGATACTTTCCGAATTCTCAATGTACTTCAACATACTCGGTTTTCCTACTTCATGCAACCTTCTTCAGTTTGCTACTTCAGATAGTTTTAAATATGCGTTCAAAAACTTTCTTGCACACTCAAAATCGTCAAACTATTATGAATTACCTTGCAAGATGGATGATACCACAGCTGTGGAGGACTGTGAAGTGTGCCTAGTATTGTCATCTCTTTCCAGCTCCATACATCGCTATCCATATTTAACAACCACAAGTCATTAAATTGCTGCAAGATAAATAAAAGTAACAGTCTGAATTCATTAACACTCGGAAAACGCTCAGGGTTCAGATTGAGTTGCGCCGACAAAAGTTCGCTTGTACTTTCCTTTGATTTAGGTGCCTGGATCCGGTATATTGTATCCAACAATATGAAGATTGCATACATAATGATTATTAAGTACGATAATTGCGTCCGACAAAACCAAAAACCTAGAAAAAGCTTTAATTATTACAGTTAATTATTTCTTTACATGTTTATTTTTACTTTAACTCTTACTTATTGAAGAAAATACATTATTTGGGACACTTTTAACAATATAGAACAATCAAAATTTTCATATCATATTAGACATTTTTTGTTGGACCATGTGACTTTTGGCCCAGATCTCAATCTTAAGTTTACTCAACAATTCTCTTTGAAATACATTTAAATTACTGTTGCACTATGATCTAGGGATATTCATGCATATTTGGGCCAATTCTTACCACTTAAATTATAATAGTTTTGCAGTAAATCAAGAAGAAATTGATGGAATGAAAATTTCCATGGTTACACTCCAAATTTCAAGCTGGCTGCCAAAACAAAGATTAGACTGGTTACTTGAAAGTAATCCAAGCAACCAGTCAACCACATTTTTGCAATAATTGTGTCTGACAAAACTGTCATACATAATATTGTCAGATGCAACTCAATTGTAACTCAACCTTAACCTCAAAATTTCCTGGTCCTTAATCCTAGGCAGCTCATTTCAGGACTATCGATATGATTTTGTGTGATAGGCTTATGGATTGTCCTTTTGGCTCATATATTAATTAGCAAAGCATGTTTAGGCAGGTGGAAGTGGCAGCACAGTCTAACCCTGTTTTCATGTAAAATGACCACCCTTTCATCCTGTACCAGAGAGTCAGTGTATGAAGTGGCCAAAATGTTTTCAAGATCTAATTTTTAAACTGAAAAATGGAGATTCAATCACCCGTTTCATTGTTTTTCTGTTTTTCCAACTTTGAAAAGACACAAAACGCAAATTAGAGATTTGATCAACCAATTTCATAATTTTTCATTTTTATGTTTTTAAAGTTTTGTGGAAACATTTCATGTCTTAAAATGAATAAAAACTAATACAAAATGGAAAAACGAAGACTTCATCCATCATTTTAATTCCATGGAATAGATGTAAACAGAAAATGATGAAATGGGTTATGCAATCTCCGTTTTCCATTTTGTGTCATTTAGAAGTTATGTAAAAAAAACCCAGGAAAATGATGAAACGGATGATCGAATCCCCGTTTTCAGTTCAGAAAATAAACTTGAAAATGTTTTGGCCACTTCATGCACGGACCTTAGCACCAGTACAACACGGTCATTTTAGGTACGTTCAAGAACAACGATGGTAAGAAAGTGCGTATTATACCGAACTTAAAGCTGACCTTTAATTATAACTTTGGGCCGACACATAAAGGGGACGGAACGCATTTTATTATTCAGTTAACTTCTAAGCCAGGGTCATTGGAACATCATTGGTCATTTGTATTTTGAATGCGTGCATTTGTATTTTGAATGTGTACGTGCTGTTCATTATGTAGCCCCAAACCGGCATTTGACCAAATACTATTTGATCATGCTTTTGTTGTTTGCTATCATCATCGCTATTACATGCTTACTCATTTGAGTGCCATGATATTCTCAAGTCACTTCTGATATGCACGAGCTTTCAACTCAATGGGTGCGATGACTGTATGGGTGTTAGCAGACAGCCGGCCACACTTCTCACAAAACAGTATGACTTTAGTTTTGCGCAATAACTTTGATGCACTTAACATTGCTGGGCACTGCATCCGATACAATAAAGATGAGTGAAGTCCTGAAGTGAAATGTGTTCCTCGCAATATCGTTTAATCCGATAATGGAACAAACGGCTTCTGGGCGCATGATTTATCCCATAGTGCGCAAGGTGCAAGGATTAACATGTAGGGGAAATCTACTGCGTACTCATTGCTGTAGGAATTATTTCATATTGCGTATTCATTTCTGTAGGAATTGTTTCAGAGTTCATTCTCCTGCAGATTGTTTAACTGTTCGAAAATGCCTGGTCAATTTTAATGATAATTTCACGAGTTGGACATATTTGTATTTCTCGGAGGTATCAAACTAAGAACCCAATCCTTCAAACATTTTTTATTAAATCTTATCAAGTAATATTGTGCGATTTTCGCCAAACTTTCTTTTCCTTATGATTGGTTCATGTTACCAAGAACACATGGATGAATTATTGACCTTAAATCGCAGGAAGTTGAAAAGTGAACTGAACACAACTTGGCTTTTACTCGGTTATAGATTTAGAAGCCAGGAAGGTTGCAAAGTGGTACCCAAAGAAATATTCATGTGCCTTGATTTTCCTTCTTCTGTTTTAACAGAGGCAAAGATTAGAACAAGAAAATATTATATAGGATTCGAATTTTGATTAACTGTTAGCATCGTGGTTTTTATTTTTGCCAAGTATGAGTCGGAAATGTGCGGCCACAGTTTTCTGCATAGGTTACGTTATTTGATAGTGTCTGGCAGACATAACGCAGCAGATGCGCACTCCAGTCAACGAGAGTACGCCATTTCCTAGCGTATGGCTGCAATAGCGCAGCACTGTCGCGTTCAATCATGTGGCAAACCCTCTATTTTCATTGATATCGAATATAATGAAGTGAAAATGCATTTGCTGCGTACAAAATATTAAAAGAAATTTTAATATCTTAAAGTTGTCCACATTCCATTTATTCACAATTTTGATCGCCCTTTTTCTCTAGTGAAGATTTTGTTCTGTGAAGATGTGCAACTTAAAGATGAGTCTACATGTCGTCAACACAAAACCGATGGTTAAATTTCCCTCAGTAGGAGGAGACTCTCCTTCCCGTAAAAACACCTTATCGCTATGATGAGACATGTTATTGGGACTTAACATCTCTTTCTTCGCTTTGATTGAACTATAAACTTCAGCGACATGAATCAAACGTTTGAAGATTTTACATCACACAATTACATCCCTTTACGCCATTTCAATCTAATCTCAAAGCCTTCTCTCTCGTTACAACTCATTCTCTGTTGAAGCCTTTGACCCCTGTGTGCAAAAGCAATGAGACTTTTACCAGTAAGATGCGACAGCTCTGTCTGCTGGCAACCTTGTCACATGGAACAACATGTGAGTACAGTAAAACCTGTTGTTCACGATCATCAAATTTTACGATCACCTGTTATTTGAGACTAGATATTAGAGAAGCAGATCTAGATCTATAGTTTCCATTTAAACGAACCTGCCATTTAAGTCTATCTGTTTCCGCCCATAAAGGTTCCAAAAGGTGGCCGTAAATGATAGGTTTCACTGTCACATGTGACCACCCTTTTGAGTCTATTACTTCTGGTCGCAACATATCTTAGTTTTAGAATCAAGATTTCTTATTTATAAATTTACGAAGTTTTAGTTCTATTTTTGTAAAATCTGATCATAAGTAACAAGTAGTCTGAAAAGACGGGAGTCATTAAAGGCACGGTTCGTGGTACTCACCGACACGATCTTCGAAACACACAACATATATTGAAGTACCATGTACAAGAATATATCTAGATTGTTACAAGAAATTAGTATTAATAGCATACAGAGATACCGTGTTGCAGCTTTACTCAGATTTCCTTGTATTTAAGTGTTTTGTCGGTGTTGAGTACTAAAACTTTCCGGTGGATATTTATACACAAAAATAAAAGCACATAGACAGAAACACGACAACGCTTTCCTGTACAAAGCAAAAGGGATATAGATGATGGACCATGTGTCAATTATTAAGCTAAACGTTACACTGTGGTTACACAGCCGGACTGGAAACAACGGTTCACTACTGGCATCGATGGTAAAAGCAGCTAAGAAATTCGACCTAACTATCCAAATAGACGTCTACCTGGATGTCATTTTAAACTGAATTCCAAGATTTGATTTAAATCTCTTTTAAAATGTGCAATATCGGTTCAGAATTTGAACCACTCCTCGGTATGTGTTGGATTTGTTGACTTCAGACCTCAGACCTGAGCTTGTTACCCGAAAACCCCAGACCCACGGCCCTGATTTAGCGGGACAAATCCGACCAATGGTCTGAAGTAACGAAACCCTCCCGATCGGGAATGGCTTCTTAACCATCACATATCACCAACCAGTCATTTAATGCTCAGATTTCACCAACCAGTCATTTAATGCTCACATTTGGTGATTGTACTAACACTGTACTGATATTTTAAAAAAAACGCCGTAAAACTGTACTTACAACCTTTGTATGTATTTCGTATTCAGTAAAGTTCTTACCTGCAAGTAGAAAAAATACACTATTATGTTTTCTTATCAATTGTAACTTATCGCAAATATGATGGTTGTACCGTTCTACTACATGAAGTGCGGCATAAAGTGGAGAGGTCATAGGTTCGTTTTTAATTAAAAATAGGTCCAGATGGACCTGAGCTCATTTGGCATTATCAAAAAACTAAGAAAACCTAAGTCAGATCTATGAAAAACACAAATACGGCCACCAAACTACAAATATATGTGGCATAAATATACTTTTTACAAGAAATAAAGAGGGTAAAAAGGTGCATAAGACTGTCAGATATGAAGTTTGTTCCATCAAATGCCTGTCCAGGAGCAAGAATAAAAGAAAAATACAAATATGGCTGCCAATTTGACAATAATGGCCACAGCAACATAATATTTGCATGGCATTCATGGGGGACATAGGTGCCTATGTGTGTAAAATATGAAGTCACTGTGATCATTAGTGTGCTCAGGGTGAGTGTACACAGATGCCAACAACAACAATGACAATGACAATGACAACGACAACACCAACAACAATGCCGGAAGACGAACAAATCATGATTCTGTAGGCTCTCTGGCATATATGCCGAATGAGCTAAAAACGAAAGAGGGCTCAATTTGATATACTTTGAGTGAATGTAGAAACACAGCCCAAGTCATCTGGCAGTGTAGTTGAAAACTTTCTTACCAAAGCCAATACCTTTTATACCTCAAGTTGCCCATCGATATAATAAGGTAAGAAAAAACTTGATAGACCGCTGAGATAATGTCTTCCCGTACATTTTGAATGATTACAAATTTGAAAAGTTGCTTGACAACAGATCTGTTATTTCTCTAATTATCTATACTTTGAGACAAATTCTCGTGAGAACAAATACCGCTGAAACTTGGTTCATTTTCTCGCACAAATTCTTATTTCTGTCTGATTGACATCTGTTAGTTGTACAGCAGCTTTTTAGCCCTTTCAGTGACAGTTTAAACTCCAGATTAGAATTACCGGATCCTCTTGAACGAAATATTTCACATGTTCAAAAGAAACATCCCAGACAGTTGTAGAGAGCAGTTCATTCTGATATCATACACAGGGCTGGCAAATTCAATGTGGAAACATGATCATTACATTTGGAAAATAATCCACCGAATCTAAAATATGGAAACGGTACAATGTAATGTGCATGTAAGGTTTTGGTAATGTCACCGTTAAAACCCTTGACACCTTCTACGTTTTGGCCAATATCTTTTTATTACATTACTGCTCATGTTGCGAGGACGGAAATGGATAGGGCTTTCGGGTCCAAATTTCGGAAGGTAAACGGTCAAAGACGTACACATTTCTTCACATGAAAATATATTTGAATCAGATATACTGCAATTAGATATGTTACAATTTAACTGTTAACAATATCACATGTTATGTAGTCTGAGCAAATGAAAATATCACGAGCGTTTACATTTACAACAGACAAACCATGAATGAAATTATTCCTGTTGTGCAGCCAAGTGCTGTCAAATACGACCCGTCGAGTACCAATATGTCCACAAACAATAAAATTAAAGGAATTGTATTTTTACAATGCAATGTCTTAATTTGGCATCAGTAGAAGAAAATCCCAAATTGAGGCCAAAAGGACTTCTTTTACACATCCTCATATCGGTGGCTAATATACTAGAAAGTTTTTGTTGTAAAATAATTTCTTTGCTATTGAGATTCTACAATGATGTACACAATACTACTTCTTGCCTGTTGCTTTTCTGTTGGATTCCTTAATTCAACATCAATCAGCCCTTTGTAATGGATCTGTCTGAAAGATGTCGACATCACTTTTTGTAAAGGAACAAATATTGGACTAAGTTCGTGCAATAAAGGACGAAAGGGTGGAAGGTTCTGTTCTATTGTATCTGAAGGATTTTCTGACCTGCAACCTCACAGATCATCAGTAACTGAAGGATGTCACAGCACAATAAAACCTTCAAAGAGCAAAATCTTCTGTAGAATAAATATTACTACCAGCATTTCCTTGAGTGAAAATAGTGCGACCAATGAGTGTGTATTGTACTTTTCTAGTAGCTCCATTTTATTTCAACCACCCAAGTACATTTCTTGTACTTCATAGTTTGAGCACAATCTATGAAACTGCACTTTCAGGTTAGATGTCACAATAGAAAAGATGTAGAGCACACGCATTTTTCCAGTCCGCAGAATGTACCTGCTACAACAACAAAACAATTCATCACATCACACCGATGGAACCAGGGAATTAGGGTCAATTTATTGCTGTCTGATATTTACACTAGTGTTTGTAACTATTAGTTTTCACAGTTAACTAGTTAGTTGCGACTTTCATTTAACTAAGGCATTTTTTTTATTTAATTCTTTGGATTACATTACCCGTCGCACTTTGAAATTGGGATTTAAAAAAACCCCACCTCATATGGCAGATGTAACACGTTATGCACGGCAAAATACGCAAGTTGATCAAGAAAATTATTTATTTTATTTATTTTTATGAACAGTTTGGCTTTTTAGAGACCAAGTTCAATTTTTATTTTTATTTTTTTTCCAATCGCCGCACTTTGAAAATCCTGACCGTGCAATGTAATCCAAATGATTAAAAAAAATAAGCCTTATGTATCACCATAACGTGATTGTAATATATTATTCCATTGCATATATTTTACTTATAAGCTCTGCAATATCATCGCAATGTGTCTAGTGCTTCGTCTGCCTATGCAATTTGCTTGCAGGTAGGATTACTGAATTTCCTTTATGTGGATGTTTTCCACATATGAATATGAAAGTATAAAATCCTTTAAAGCCTGCTGTGGTGCTAATGCAAAGCTCTGTTTACATTTCCCAGTGGAAAGAAGTATGTTTCGGGGTAAAAAACTATCATTTTTATCTGTATCATTTTATTCAATGTAGCAGAATCCAGATTTTGCATTAAGCTAAATGTTGGCTCCAAGTTTACAAGTAAAAATATTGTTTCATGAACAGACAAGAAGAATGTGCTAATATGTCCCTTAAGACTTGAGAAAATGCCTAATAAGTCTGCGTTGCAGCTGCATCCTTTTTTAGAATTGAATTACATTGTTTTGATGGATGTGTGCAAGTTTGAGAGATCATTTAACACAAGAGTGCCTAAAATATGCTGCTTTGTGTAACACTCATTAGTTTTGTTAATTAAATTGTATTTTTTTGACGAAATTAAGTTTGAAGGTATCTGAGACTTTACTGAAATAACAAATGTTAAATTTGAATAAATGCGAAATCCATGTTATAAACCTTCTACATTCAATATTTCTATCTCGATATAGATATTAACTTTTATTTATATGAATATTGTAAATAGCCATGATTTAAGTTAAGCTTATCTAGAACGAAACGTGAGGTGGAAGTTATTTCTAATCTAATTGTGGTATTTTCATAGAGTTCAATACCTGGGAGTTTCTTCCAGGTAAATATTACTCTTGCATTTTGATCGTAACATTTACTTATAATTTTTCTTTGCGTAATGACCATTTCCAAATAATATTGTTACAATGCACTTTTACACTTTTATGTCAAAGAAATCATGGATTGATGATTTGTCTTATTTGTATCCATTTTATCTGTATTCTAGTTTTCCCTTTTATCGAGCTGGGCCTATTTTTAAACCTTAGAATGTCAGGCAATTGCAAGTACTGTTAGCCGTTCAATCTTCTTTTTTTTTGCCTTCATGGATTCCATGCATGTTCGCATTTTACAAAGACTGCGATGGGAATTCATGTCATAAAATTCTCACAGCGGCAAAGCGATAGCGTAAATGTTTGATAAAGGTATCACGAGTTGTTGAACCCTCGCATGGCACACTGCTGCACACTGTGACAGTGACATTCCCATGAGTAACATAACCTCACTGGTCCCAACATCTCAATTCACTCGTCATATTCAATGCAGTGCCAAGCAGGGAAAATATTATGATTGCATACATAACCGCTTAACATTAAGGAATGACTTTATGTGCTCAAATAATTACTTCTGCAAGTTTGTTTGACTCTTTATGTACAGGACTCCCAATATTAAATTGACTTTTATTGTACTGGAATATGAGTAACGGTTTTCAGGAATTTGGATTTGGATTATTAGACCATGTTAGGGAGACAGAAATAGGATTCACCGCGTATTTTGTCTCATCCCATTTGGGTTAATTATTTCACGATTCTGCTGCCAAATGTGTGAGTACCGAGACAACCTTACTTACACATTCATTGTAAAATATGTGGCAGTTACTAAGCCTCTTGATCTTTTAATCGTGAGTATTCCAACTTGGTGATTTAAATTATTATCCAGTGCAGTCCTGATAATCAATAAGGGTAGAGGATGGCGAACCCTTTCCCAATTCCCCTCAGAGAGATAAAAACGGAAACCCAATGGTTTCCCTCGTTTTGTCACGACATGTTGATACACCCGCCCCCCCCCAAACGAAATTACAATAAACAGTGTTGCGGAAATGCAGATAAACCTTTTAATCATCAGAATTTAATAGAGTACATTTCAAATGTTAGGGCATCATTCCTATCTATTTTGCTTAAAGCGCAAACAAAAATACCAAAGAAATGGACAGATTAAACATGATGAGTATAATTGAAACGTACTTGACTAAGTACTTGCTTCCTTTACCAGTAACGAGATGATTAGTTTGTGAAGTAATCCACCTTGATTAGCAGGTGAGAGATTGCATTATCAAGTACGACAAGCAAAATTAAATGAGTACTCATGCATGTGATGTGTACTGAATGCCTGATGAAATTCTTCATTACTAAGTCATTTTAGGAGTAGGTAGCACTTATAACACCAGCAGTACTCATCAAATTTATCTGAATGCTCAGAATTCTTAAGCGATGATACCATAAGTGCTCAAGACAAAGTGCACGACTTCCTTCGTACCACTGGCAAGGTTCAGCAAACCGAAATTGCCTTAATTGTTACGAATCGTGGTTAGGCATCGCCTCCACGGACACTTCACGGAGATAATGTCTATTATTTTGACATGACTGAATGTGAATTTTATTGCTAAAGTATGAATGGGTAAATGGTAAAAGATCATCCATGTTTCTCGAGGAGTTATGAGGAAAGTAAGATATTTCTGGTGGATGTGTCTCAAATGAAAAAAATTAATATCCCAACAAAATAAAACAAGTGAAAATGATCTGAAACAATACGTGTGCATAATGATATTGGCTACATATATTGCCATAAGCAGTTTGGTGTTCGTGTTTGCTTACAAGCTTTACACCAAAAGATCTGTCAAAGGATAACAAAAATCCATTTCGTGACAGCTTTGGTAGCGTAAGCTTAAGCTGGTTGGTGTTTTCCCAGGTGTTCCGGTTTGCACCTTTTACCAAACAAGCAGACTGCCTGTCTAGTTACTTGTTATCAGTGTCTCAGGTTATGCATACGCTACAAAAACCATGACATCCATATTAAAATAAAAGTAATTCCTTGATGACCTCAGCACAAGTGCCACAACATTTTGTACAACATACGAGAAAAATTCTCCCAACACGGATACAGATGGACATGTATATACATAAAGTTTATACGCTCAAGAGAATAAAAAGCAGGCAAAACGCAAATAATCACGTTTGAATATCACTGTGGCAATCTCTTCATTTTATTCTCGGGAGTGAAATCAATCTTTGATTATCTTTTGATGTGATCATACACTCCACAGAAAGAAGAAGATAGTGGGAATAAAATCCCATTTACGTAGAATTCCCTTTTATTGATCAAAAAGAAGAAGGCCACTAATGTGAATGGAAGTGAAAGGAGACTTACTTTTATACATATCTTCAAAGACTGTCTTATTACAAGGTATTACAAAAGCCACGTTTCCCATTACTGGTAACACAAAGTCTTTCAGTACTGAAGGGTCCTGAAAAATAGTACTTTTTAGGAGGAAAAATAGGGGCATGATAACTGGAGACACTTGTCACAATGAAATTACCTTACAAGAATTATGCCACAAATGCAAAGGAGCAGGGCCCACGTAGGGCTTTCAATGACACCAGGTGTGGTTTGTCAGGTGGCCACCAGATGGCCACTACACCTGTTGCAAGATGGCTTATCCCCTTGAATTTTGAAAAAATTACCTCAAAAGTTTGACTTTAATTTTTACTTGTGTCAGTGTTTTCACTGACTGGGAGCTTACTTGGTGTCAGGTGGATAGTGAGGGTGGTCCTCTGCTGTACTGACCATGAGCTAATTAGGAGCTGTAGATACCTCTAGATTTACAGCCTCGAAGATTTACAAATGTCAAATTTAGCTTGCAGATGAGGGGGCACTGCCCCCTGTGACCCCCGTTAATCCCTATTTAGGGGGGAGGGCATGAAAAAAATGGTCAATTTTTTGAAACCTCAGTACCTTTGCAATTTGCCTGAAACTGCATTTTGAGGCTAAAATCACCTTTGGGGGTCTCCTGAGGCCCCAGAGGTGCCAGGGGGGCCACCATGTCGGACAGACATGGATTGTATCGAAGGGGTTAAAAATCTCGTTGTAGATGCACCAGTACGTGTCTTATAAACAGAGATGGACTCCCGGGTCCTCCAGCAGGGAGCGGTAACCCTTGTGTTGGTTATTATGACAACAGGCCAGTTAATTCAACACTTGTATGTGGTAAATATCTTTGTTTCTTTTTATTTTACTCGTCGCATTCAAGACCAGGGCCATCTGCGGCAAGAAATTAGTCGGACATAACAGCAAATATTTAGGCGCACACCAGAAGTGAATTTTGAATTCTCTTTTTAATCCTATAAATTCAACACTATTGGGTGTAACCAAAGTGAAAGTAAGAAAGCAATTGGGGTGAAAAAAATCGCTTTGGCTAAGCGGAATTTGCATCGTACAAAGGATGAAATTCATATCAGTTTGAGAACAATAGCACATAAAAACAACGCGAAATTCTTATGTTCTCTCTTTCTTTCTGTACGTTTTAAATTGATAAGAGTTTCAGGAGCTGAATTAAATGCTTACTTTTGTATTTTCAGGTCCCATTATTATCACATCAGGAACGGCGGGACCACCAGGTAATACACGATGTCACTTTCAGTTGCCGCCACCTTCTAATCGAGTTGAAGCGTACATAGATATGTTCAAATTAATGACGATTCATCCAGGCTGTATGGGTTGGCGAAAATGAATTCATTTGCAATACCTTACTATGTGTGCGCTGAAAAAGTTTGGGACCCCGGGTGGGGATCGAACCCACGACCTCCGGGTTACATGACCGGTGCTCTAACCTACTG
>JBCAUI010175861.1:0-17414 GCA_038406195.1 Haplosyllis anthogorgicola
AGCAGTAATACTAAAATGTGGCGGGTACCCGTGCCCCGGGTCGAATAGTGGCTGTCGAAGCTCCGGGGTAGCAAAAATGTACCTGTGCGACCCCTAGTGTCTGATGCAAAACTTTTTTTGCTACATAGGCATCATCTCATTTATTGGGAAATCTTACCATTTGGATACGAAAAATTAAACGCATCTGAATTTGACGCTGTGGAGATTTGATTGGGACTTCCGGTTGACCCCTGCACAGCCAACAGGACTTTCAGTGACTGCTTCACCAAAGGTGTAAGACAATCCAAGTTGAAGCCTGTACATGAATTGAGGAGCGGCCCTCACAAACAATCAAATCCCATTATCAGCTACATCTGTAGATTATAAATAAACAAGCTGGACAGGTAAACAACGCTGAAGCGAGTATCCACCAACACCTAACAATCATTCAAAGAATTGTTCAAGGTAAAAAATTATAATTTCAAATTTGAAGAGTTTTAAACATTTTCAAAGTTGATCTTCATTGCATGAAGACATACCTGTAGCCATTAGTGGCACAAGGTATCGGCACCAGTCAAATTGGGTATTCCAGTGTACTTAAGTATAAAGTGTGTACTCAAGTATAAAATATATCTCATGAATAGAGGCCGTCAGTGTCTGATGAAGGAAATTTGCCCCACATGTAAACGCTCTATTCACCCCACCTCCCCCCCCCCGAAATAAAATGACAGGGGAGGGGGGCCCTTCTAGGAAGCCTTTTATTACAACGCCTTTTCAGACTTAAATTAATAACTGTTCAATCCACCTTTAATAGAGGGCGCCAGAGTCCAGTGAAGTAAATTTACCCCCTTGTAAACACCCCCCTCCGAGCATAAGCGCCTTCTAGGAAAGCCCTTTATTACGCGGTGTGTTGACGGGTATGAAACAATCCGGGGCCGCACTATATCAGGAAACGATCTATCTGAGCGAACGCGTGTAAATATGTCATCTCGTAGCTATTCGGATGTCATCCAGAACCAATCTAACACATCTGTTCCATCTGGATACATCTGGAAAGAAGATACCAGTACGCCTTTGTCTGAAAACTTGAGCTACTTAGTACTTAGATGAGCTATTTTGATCAATCAGTTACTTTAAGTAATATCGCATTGGTACGTATTCAAATTAAAACTTTACATTTCAAACTGAATGTATCCAGAAACAGATTTGTGTTAGCAAGTTTGCTATTGTGGCTAAATGTCTCTAATATTGAAATGCTAAATTTTGAGTGCATCCTGTCTTGTACACTTTTACACTTTATATTAAAACGTACAAAAGTTACTGGTATATGTAAAAATGCATAAATAACAAATCGAAATTATAATCACAAGAACATAGAGAAGATTGAGTTCTTGTAAATTGGCAGGAGCCAGGAAGCAGATTAGTCGGAACCTGAGTATTTGTGTATGAACAGTGGTTGTACTTTATGTGTGGGTTATTGCGAGTAATGATGTTTAACCGGTTTGTGATGTAAGACAAAACAAAGATAAACGAAGAGGAATAAACAGAGTCGAGATGTACCGTAAATGTCGGAAATAAGATGCACTACCAAAATAAGGCGCACCTCCTTTTGGGCGGCTTTCAAATTTTTTTTTACTACCATGACAGTTTCCGATTCACACACTGTTAAAATTTTGTTTCATATTTTGTGTGGTTTTACATTTTTCTTCATGAGTTGTTGGAAGTTTTTAACAAAAACAATGAAGTTAAGTCAGTTTCATTATGATGAAATGACAAAACAGTGCAGTTATACCATTTTTCTTATGTCTGTAAATTGGTCCAACAGATTTTTTAAATAAGGCGCAGGGCAAAAAATTGGTCATCGCGCATGCGCCTTATTTCCGACATTTACGGTATGTAACATCTTAAAAGTACAAGTACAAGTTCACTTTCAGGAATCCTTCTCTTTTTAACATTGAATCATTATGACGAATTTATTATGACGATAATATCACTTGAGTTCATCAAACTACTTACTTATCGTACCAGTGTTTATGTTAAATGGAAATGCATATTCCTAAACACTTCTTATGTCAATTTTTCACAACAAAAACATAACATCATCATATTTCCATTGCGCAAAATACCTCTTGGCCAACTGGTACAAAGTTATGATCTTGCGTCATTGAAAATCATTGCGGGGACAGCACTTCTTTACTTTGCGCAAAAATCTTTAAGCCTGGAGAATGATAATAAGCGAAAATATGAAACATCACTAACGTATTGTGTCGGTTTATATTTGCAGGAGTACATCAGAACAATCACTACAGTAGCGGATCAATGTCGCCGGCCGGGAGTCGTGGCGAGTCCCCGCCCCTCGCCGTGCAGACCTCGCCGAAACACGCCATGTCACCGCCGCACCAGCCCCAGGCGTCGCCACACTCCACGTCCCCGTCCCTCAACCAGGCGCGACTCCAGGGGTCTCCACTGGGCATGGTTCTACCGGGGATGATCCCATTCTATGGAATTCCCAGCCCTGCAGGCTCCAGATCTCCAAGGTCACCACCAATGTTGTCTCCAATCGTGGCTACACCAAATAACGCGGGTGGTGACGCACCACTGAACCTGACCAAACCTAGGGGTATGTCACAGGACAGTCCGGACCAGCGATCTCTCCATTCTAAATCTCCAGGCGGTGGACCCTCCAGTCAGCGTGATTTGTCGCCCCGCGCTGTACAGCCACCTCCCGCGCATTCCAACCATCATCGTAACCTACACGCCCCGCTACCACCTCCTGACATGCCTTCCGTCATCAAGAGAGGTGCATTCAACATGAACGCCCAACAGTACGTCAGTAACCCGTACGCAGGACTCCCACATACACATGCATCCCTCGCCAACATGGCCGTCAACACTGCTGTTGCTGCTGCTGCAGCTGCCGCCGCTCAGAACAGCAACAACAAGCCATCCAGTCCAAAAACTGACAGGGTAAGCCAAAGTGTTTTCCACGTACCGTAAAATTACTTAAGTGTGAACGTTTAGGCAGTCATATTTAATTTCTTTCATTTTAATGAAACCCAAAATAAATTTCGGTACAACTTTACCAATTTGTCAACTTCTTTCAGGAAAAGTTTGTACAAGAAGCTTTAGCTCGTCAGATGCCTCCAGTCTCTCTCGCCGGCGCGATGTACCCCGGCATACCCATGCCCATGTACGGTGCGACACCAGGTATGCCGCCAATGATGCACGTGGCCCCCGTGACGCCACCACAGGCGCCCTCTGGTAGTAGTAAGAGTGGAGACGAATCAGACGGAGGCAACTACGTGCAACAACTCCAAAGTGAGTACAACAGTGAGTATGCGAACTAACCCAACCGTTTATTTTTTGTTATTTTTATTTTTCAACATATGTGATCACACTGTACATAATTATTTTTTATTTTCATTTTTTATTATTTTGTTAGCTAATATACAACAATTAGTTTGCTTTAAATCACGATAGGATAGTTAGAATAGACGTCAGATTTCTCAAACAAGTTACAAAGTTAGCCAATTTAAAATGATTATTTTCCGTTGCTTTGTTTTTTAAATATGAATATGAATTGAATTACAAGAGCGGCGGAATATGAATTACAAGGAAGTTTATGAATAAAGAGTAAACAGCAAGACCTATTGGGCCTATGCACTTTGAGAAGCATAATTTGCCACTTTTGGCTATTGATAATAAATACATATTGCCCTGGCACAAACACAGCCACTGAACAAGTGCGCTGATATGTACAAACCTTGATGCGTGCATTCAATACTAATTAAACAAAATTTTGGAGGCTTCTTCCTCTTTCATGGGTTAATGGTAAGTCAGATGAAAAGGAAGCAAAAAGACACAGATGATTATTGAATAGGAATATGGAAGATTGCGCGTATTTAACAAGACGCAACGTAAAAAAGCGATAATCAAGCGTCGCCCTCGGGGCCCAGGGAAAGTGACAGACGCTGGTTGGACCGCGCGTCTAATTCTTTTACTCTTCTTTTCAGTTTGTTGCTCAATTTTTCTTTTTGCCAATAATTCACGCTTTTATTTCCATCTGAAACAGATCCATAGGATGTTTTTATCCCATAAAAGATCTGCGGAGTTGTTTCTGTAACTTCTTACGGAGAAAAGGCTTTTTCACCATACAACAGAAATGAACAAAATATTCATCCTTCAATCTCTGCCTGCTGGCTCACACACATCCGCACGTGCACTCGCACGCACGCACTAGGGGTCGTAATCGATAACATTTTATTATCGATTTCTATCAAAGACTTTTTATCGATAATAATCGATTATCAAGTTGTGACACAGGAAAATACAAAGAATACATACATACATGGGATAATTTTCTTACATTATATCAATATGTTTCATTAAATAACAAATGAAGCCACTTCACATAAAAAAATAATACTTTGATCAAAGCTCTTGTTGTAGAGTGGCTTCAGCAGAAGTTCTAATGTTAGTGGTTGTCAATTTGTAACTTTACTTGACATTGCACAAGTAATGTATCCACTTTCAGTGGCAGTCTAGATGACATCAATAATCGATTATGACATTTTGATACCAATAATTTATCGATAAAAGTGTTTTATCGATAATAATCGATTATCGATAAAAATCTGAGACCCCTACAAGTGATCATAAAAATCCAGGTTGATTCAAATGAAATGATGGGTTCATGGTCCATGTTTTAAGTGGCCAATTCGAATTTTTTTTTTTTTTTTAGTGAAAAGCAAAAAATCTGTTTCATTGTTTTTTGTTTAAATATAAATTGGAACTAAAGTGGATAATCGGACAGTCGTTTTTAATTTTCATATTTATACAAATATTTGTAAAATAAGACAAAAATGGGAATCGATGAAATGGGTGATTGAATCGCCCATTTTGCATTTTGTGTAACTTCGAAATAAGAACTAGTTCTAATAAGAACTTAGTTTAGAAGTTAGAACTTAAACCGAGTTGGCCATTTTATACACGGTCCGTTTAGCTCAGTGATGTATGGTTACAAATGATCGGTGGTCTTAATACTTGGTGGTCGTAAAAATACGGGTTCCCTGTAATCCAGCACATTAAATGCATTTGTAAATGAGCTCGGATACTACGAATCAATATTGCTGTAACAGTGGCATCCACGATCAATTTTCGAGACAGTGGCAGTTTGTCCAATGTCACAATCAAATATAAGTCATCACATTTGACAGATTGCTAGTATCATAATCAGGGTAAAATATTGGGTGTTTCTGAGATCATTTGCACATGCTTGACATGACTTTATTTATTTGTAAAATTTTATTGCGATTGGTGTTTTACAGATTGTGGGGTCAGTGTTAATCCATGAAATACTGTCACCCTAATTGCTATGATTAATGTACAATTTGATAGCCAGAATTAAAATTGAGTGAAGTTTACAATCATATTTTGCCCTTTCAAGAAGTTAGTCCACTTTGGTTTCACCCTTTTCTTAGTGCTTTGCTATCGGTTTCATATACATTTTTTTCAGTTTGCTTACCATATGTAGGAATGAAGCAGTACTAGAAATATCAAAATGCGGCGCTAACTAGTAAATGATTAAAAGAAGAAGACAAAAGGCAACGCACCCTTTTGAAGCATTTGATCTGGAACCTGTCACCCATGTGGAGTTTATGTGACCGATAAAAAACAGTGATTTCAAAAAATGTGCAATGATACAAGATAATTAATCCTATTTTATAGCATTCGACGTTATTTCAAATTTAAGTTATATATTTTAGACGAACCTGAAACTCGTGATATGTGGTGGATAGAACTGAGAACAGAAATTAGGTCGCACGCAAGGGCTATGGGGTGTCATGCAGTAGTCGGTTACAGTGAGCATACTACCATCTGGTACGTGACCTATGAATATTCATGTACATGTACATATAATCCTAGCATGCACAACGTGTAAGTGTGTAGAGAAAGGCTGCGCATAAATTGTTTCATGAGGTTAGAAACTGGCTGGTCAACGATGTCATTAACGGTTACAGATGTTCTGGTACAAAACAAATTTCCACCAGTAAAGTAATGTCAAAAGTCACGTTTGACAAATCGAATATTACACTAACGTATCCTTTTCAGTGATGAACTGATAATTCTGTCAGCTTGTGGTACAGCAGCCATAGTGAATCTGCGGATGGATACTGATGGTGTGTTGCGACAACCTGATGGTGTACTACGACAGACTGCACTGACCCAGTCTTTAGATCGAGCACACTTTGAAAAAGAGGGTGCAGCTGTGGAAAATAGTGGGAGCAGTGGTAAAGAGAGAAAATTACATGTTGATGTGAATTTGGCAAATCAGGCAGCGGCACACACAATGCAGATGGGTACTGGGTAAGTAACAGCGTTCCTTACTACACATAATCATTGCATGCATGTAATGTAGGACGATCGTATTTTCGGTCGAGTATGTTCGTGTGTGAAGTGAAATTATTAGGAGCTTTTATATCTTTGACTGATACGCATCCATTTTACAGGATTCAGTTTATGCAGGATTCAGTTCAAAATGTAGGGATCGGATCTCATGTATTATTATTTAGGTCAATGGGAGAAGTGGTGATGAACTGTAGTCCATGCCATGTACCTTACAATGAAAGTTCACTGCCATTTCCTGTTAGTCTCATCAAATGTCAAGTCTGTAAACGTCATAAAGTGCCTGACGTACTGTTTTCGACGATTAATCTACCGGCCGAAATACCGTTTGTGGGCAAGGGTTGTTTGGTGCAGGCCAGGTGAGATTACTTATATTATTTCTCTACATGCAGTAAAAAGTAGCATCTTTTATTGGTGTTACTCGGGGCTAGATATATTATTTCTGCGGCAATAATGTTAGACCAATTGAATATATTTTTTTCAACCTTCGCCGAGGTATTTGATGAATGATACATCTACCCGTGAATTCACGAAAAGACATAGTAAGCGAACGGATTACAAAGTTCAGTTCTTTCTTGGTTTTTTACTGAAGTTCCTTTCCAATTTTAGAATCTGCCGGCCAAAAAAGGAAGCTAAAAGTGAACACAATGCTAAAGAAGTTAGCGACGTAAGTTACTTTTTATTATTAAAAAGTATTAGTATTTACTAATAGAAAATGTTAAATAAATAAATGTTCAAAATTTGTAATTGTAATATTTTCATCTTTGTCGTTTTTTCAGTGCTTGCCATTCATGGAATACGAACTACACAATCAACTACTAAATAAATTAAAAGTAGGTGTATTGGTGGATTTATAGGTAGATGTTCTAACTTGATAATACTGCAACATGCCCATTCAATATGTGCTAAAAGGGAAAGAATACGTAACGCGTCTTTGCTTGCTATTTAATAATGCGAAAATACTTAATTTTAGATGAAGGGCATGAACTCTCTGTTTGGGCTCAAAATCCAGTTTGTTGTTGGGGAAGAACTACTTGTTGCTGTTGCAGTAAGTATTTAACAATTCTAGAAATGACTACTATAGTCCATTAGTTATACTGATATCGGGCCTTTCTGAATTGTTTGCATTACATTTTGCTGACAGGATTTTGAACGTATCGATCGAAAAAAAATTGATGACTGTAGGTCCCTTATAAACTTCACAGTCAAACATTACAGTTTTACCAGTTGACTGCAAATTGTTGCAGCATTTTTTTCCCAGTTTTCTTTTTCTTTTATATTTTAACTTCGAATTTCAAAGTACAGAGGGAGATGTCATTATGGCACAAATATTACCTAAAACACACGTTTGTTCCTGAATTATACATTTTCAAATAAATAAATACAAAGTTAACAACTTTTTATTAACATTAATCAAATTTAGACAGCCACTGCTGTGTATGCTGGCCCATTGCCGTCACCACCACTGCCTAAAATAATTGCTAAGGTAAACTTTATCTTATTTTGGTACAGACCAGAGAGTAAATTGAAGATTTCCATTAATGTGAACATGTCCACGCAGATCGGCTAAATACTTCCATTATTTCAGGATGTATCAGGTGTAACGGAGGCTAATCTGCAGGATATGCAGAAAAAAATTATTGAGACCGTGAACTACAACAAAGAAACTTATGATCTCCTTCCTCAGGTAAGTTTGCTAGTTTTGTAAGTTCTTATATATTGTCTTGCAAAATTCAGGGGGATTGGGACAAAATGTCTAACAGCGTTCAACAGTAACATATTCTGGTCGTTACTTTCAGGAGCTTTGTGTTGTAATATTAATTTTATTTGATTCGATTTCCAACTTCGGTAAATATTCCAAACATCATAGTTCGCACAAAGAAACATTTGGAACACACACGCACACTCCCTGTGCAGCAGCTACTTAATTAGTTAATGAATATTCATGATAGCGCCTCCAGCTTTCCAGCTGCTAGAACCTGTACACCTCTCAGTGAGTTGCCAGCAACTGAAGAGATTAGACTTATATCTCTGGTAGTCTTGTAGAAATAAAATAATTGTGTGCAAAGGATTGTCTGTCTTTATTCCAATGCGTTCCATTAACCAGTACGACAGTTAGGAATAGTTCCAGCCAGTGGAAACTTCGTCACTTTGAATTATCGTTTTGCAATTATTTTTAAGTATACTGGTTTTACGTGATTTGGTATAGACATAATCTGTAAAGATATCTATTTTCCGAGCAAACGATTAAATACGTTTTTCTTTTGCCTTGCGTTGTACTCGTCTGACCATTCAAATTCGTAATCTTTTGGTCCACCACCAGAAGTTCTCTTTAATTGATTTTCCTCTCGTTTCTTTCTTTCTAAAGCCTCCTTTTCTTCCTTCTTTTTCTTGACTGCTTCTTCAGCCTCTAATCGTTTCTTTCTCTTCTTTTCTTCCTCTTCTGCTTTAATTTTTCTTGCCATTTCTTCATCATGTTCTCTCTTCCTTCGATCTTTTTCCATCTCCAGTTTTTTTCTTTCCAGTTCCTCAGCTTTCTTTTTCTTTACCTTCTCATCAGCTTCTTTTCTTTTTCTTACAGTTTCTTTCTTTTTCTCCAGTTCTTTTTCCTCTTCTTTCTTTATTTTGGCCAGTTCTTTATTGCGCAACTCTTCCTCTTTCCGTTTCTTTACATGTATCTCGTCTTGCGTGTTTCTTTGAATTTTGTCCATGTCTTCCTGCTTCCTACGTCTTTTAAATTCTTCTTCTTGCTTTTTTCTCTGCACTACTTCTTCATTTTCTCGTTTCTTTTCAGGAGCCTTTCGTTTCTCTTCATCATGCTCTTTCTCTCTTTGTCTTGCTTCTTCTTTCATCTTCCTTTCATCTTCCTTTCGTTCTATCTCGGGCTCCTCCTCTGTCTCCTTTTGTCTCATTTCTTCCCTTTTACGTTCTTCCTCTTGTTTTTGTATGTTCTGTTCTTCTATTCTCTTCTCTTCCATCTCTCTGGCTTTCTTTGTGTCCATTTCTTGTCTCATTCTTTCCTCGTGTCGCTTATGTTTGTCATTGTTCCTGTGTACCACTACCGGTGCTGGAACAGGGACAGACTCCGTCCTTTCTGGTTTGTATTTGGCAAATACGTGTTTGGTTGGTTCGTTTGCCGCATAAAATTCTGCATGTTTGTGAATCTGTTAAAAAAGATATTTGGAATCAAGAAGGAAAACGCTAAGAACATAACAAAGCTCGATCGTAGTTTCGCCTCTTCGTAGGTGTTCTGAAGCTTTATCACCCTTATACATCGCAATTAAAGCAAGGTATGTCCTGAATGAGAAGTCATCAACTCATAAAGCGGCAATAGAATGCAGACAATAAAACTGCAACGTTTCAATTTAATCTCGGCCAGGATACATCATAACTATGTGTAGCTTAGAAATTTGAAGTGAAAATGTTCTCACTGTGTCTAACACTTCAACGCTTGCTCCACAATCAATAAGATGCTGACAGGCATCAGCATAACCAGCTTTTGATGCTAAGTGAAGCGCAGTCATACCATTGTACTGAAAAACGCAGAAAATATAGAGAATATGTTGTAAAACAGTAAAACTAGCATGGTCACCCAATTTAGTGGATACCGACACATACATGGTATCAATATTTTGCGAGGATACGTTTGTGAGAGGAAAAACCATTTCGTAAAATGTGTCTTACAGTTATATTTCTCTTCAGCAAAATTATTGCCAGTTTCTACCCTCAACTTTGCATTTTGAGCCAGTTAAATACATGTATGGACGTGGGTTTGATTTGGATCACAGGAGCGCGCCTTTAAACAGTACAGATTGGTAATGACTGCATAATAACTTACGGTAGTGGGACTATCCAGCCCGATCTTGTGATCTGTAAGAGTTTTCATCACGTCGAAATGTCCCTTGACAACAGCAAGGTGCAGAGGGTTCTGCCCATTCTACAAGGATAGGATAAACTAAAAGTTGATTATTTCAACGAAAAAATCTACCAAACGATTAAAGTCCAAATCATTTGAATTGCACTGCATTGGCAGGATACTCAAAGTGCGGAGATTGGAACAAAAATCAAAATGAAGCCAAACTTCTCATAAATGTCGATGACATTTGAAAAAATTCCAATCGAATTTCAAAATACGGAGGCAAATGAGATGCAAATAATAAGATAATAAAAAACGTGATTGCAATTTTTACCTCGGCGTGCAAAGGCATCGCCAAGGTATAACAATCACACAGGGTAATCAGGATGGTATCGGCCGGATATGCCCCCCCCCCCCATCAGGATTGGAATTTTACTCCTTGAGTATATTTGATTTGATTTGATTTATTTGATTTATTTTCGTTCACATAATTAGGCAACGTGTTTACAAACAACATGATATTATGTATGAAACAGAGAACATGGAGACCGTTTATTTGTTTCTATCTAGTTTATTATACTTCACATGTACATGTTAGTAATGAGAAATTGATATATTAAGAGTGTTAAATATTTATCTACTTCAGTAAACGACTAAAATACTGAACGTTCTGTAAACACAATGTAATACACCTGAGGGTCGAAAGTAAAGATCAAAACGTATCCTTATTGTGTACTGCATGGCTCTATTTATTTTGTTTGTTGTGTATTTTGTGCACTTATATTATATTTATTGATAAAAAGGTACATGAGTGATAATTTAAATAGGACAATAAGTATGGATAAAAACACCGATCAGTCGGAACAACCAATAGGTTTAGTTTTTATCTGGTTACATAATTGTAGAATGCTGTCCGTCAACAAATTACTGTTGATTTTATATGCTAAGATAGGCATCATATATTTCCAAGTTTAACCAAAATAAATGCTAAAAACAAAAAAAAAGATTTTTTGGCATAACCATTCGACATAGGTACAATATACTTAGTAAGAACAGAACCTTTTATAAAATCAGGTATGGACTCCGTATAGTTCAGTCTCTAGATCAGGACCATTTTCCAAAAATAAGATGCCATCAGTCAAAGTTACACACTTGTGCTCTAGTATTCATCACTATTTATTCCCATTTTTTACATTTGCATCTATGATGCAAGAGTTGTTCTGGATGATAATACTTGCAGTTGCAAGTTGCACAAACGTATTTGGGTGGTCAATGCTTCCATTTATGGATTCGAAGAAGGTGGCAATTATATGTAACATAATCAAATTGCTCACATGCCCATTTCTGTCCCAAGTGTGCTACCATATGACAACTAAGTTCTCCCTTGCATGTATATGCTCTGCTGCAGTTTGGATGGACACATAAGTAGCAGGGGTACCTTTGGTGGACCACTGAATGTTTTATTAATTCACTTTTAAAGAAGAACACTTTGTGGCATTTCCTGCAGACGAAGGTGAGTTGTTTATGTGAGTATTTATGGCGACGTAAGCTACTAGGCACATTGAATAATCTACCACATGTGCTACAGTGCTCTGGTTTTATGTATTTGTAGTGCACATTTAACGTGTGCCTGTTGCTGCACTTGGCCCTGCAGATGTCACATTGTAGATAGCGTTTTGATTTTCGCTTTAACAATCGGACTGTCTTAATGTGTAACTGAGGTTTTTGTACCTGTTTGGCTGCACTTCTATTTAAGTCCTTGGAAGATTTCTTCCTCTCTGTGTTTTCCGGTTTTTTTAACAAGTCAGGAGGTGTTTTTCCTTCTTCTTTTACTGGTTTCAGTTTTGGATCCATTGGCACTGACTTTTGTTTTGATGACATTCTAGTGTTGTATTGTGTTTGCACATATTTGGGAAGTTCATGTTCCCGATACACTGGTGCAGTTGCTGCACTGAACTGTTTGCTCTGGGTGTTGTAAGTATGCAGTTCCTTACATGAAGATGAATCCACATTGGTGTTTACAGCCAATGGCTTGTCTGTTTCACTGTGATTGCCGCTAACACCACCACATCCAGATGCTAGTTTTAATGGTCATGGTATAACCACATTGAATTTGCTACCTGTAGATAGTAGTTTCTCTCACGCACATAGTTCCACATAAAAGCAGTTGCCAAGATATGCCATGTGTACATTTGAAAAAAGTAATACCATGTCATGATTTGAGACGTCAATGTCATACTCCACACTCCTCCGATGTAGTCCACAGAGGTGTGTAGTCCAAGATAGTTTGACAGGCCATATATGGCTAGTTCGTCACTGCGGACGTTGCTGTCTGACATGTAGACTAACCATTTTTCCATGGTGATACCTTTACTCTTCAATAGTTTTTCACTAACTTTAGCGGAATGTTCTATGCCCATTTCCATGTGCTGGATCATATATTTATGCAGTTCTGTTCCTGTACTCATCGAGCAATTCGCGAATATGTTAAACATGTTATTTCATTTAGCTGCAGTTTTATAGTTGGATTCTAAGTGAATAGCATGATGTGCATAGCACTGGAAATCACTCAAGTTGGACTGTTTTAATTTGCCTTTCTCAGGTATTTTTTTCACTACTTTGCAGTATTCCACAATCTACCCTATTGCTACTTTTAGTTCTTTTGCCTTTTCCTCGCACCAGGTGTTATATTCATCTAATCTACCCATTTTTGCTAAAATATTTAAATTGCATTCAAGTTTGTTGTCTGTCAACATCGGTTCCCTCTGCGCTCTGGGGATTTTTTGATGTGGCCTGTTGACAAAACGCAAATTTGCGATGATGTGTTTCCAGCCAACAGTGGATGATGAGCTATCGTGTATACATCCATCATTTGTGGTTATTTATTACACTATTCTTTTTACCAGTGAACTTACACAACTAGTTGTGTTTACAAAAAGTTCAACCCTTTAGCTAGTCAACATGCGTTTTAGAGTCTTGGTAAATTGATTTTGTTTCTTGATTATTTTCAATTCAGCAGGCATGCATAGATAGCGTTTTATACTTTCACACATAAAGCTATTGTTGAAGGCATTGCTGCCGTGAGGTAGTATGTTGGGCAAGTATTTTGATCTTGTATTTATGTGGTTTTTTTACCTCTATTCGTGGTACCCAGTGTTTCAAATGATTAACCAATAGGCATTGGAATCATCTTGTTCGTAATTCCATGTGCTAATTTTAATAACTAGGTCAATTATTTGATCTATTGTTAGTATCTTTTGCTGTATGTAAGTGAATTCAACATGTTTGGATCGAATGCCTATAAGTCGCATACATTGATTCTGCTCTCGTTTGATCATTTTTATTTTGGATTTGCCCAACTGCTTCCCCATGCTACTATGGCATAGGTAATATGGCTATAGATATGACCATAGTAAATCAATTTTTTGTATGTACATCTAGCATGTTTTTACTAATTTGTAAAAGTCGTTTATTCCATTTGATTTTGTTCATTACTCTATTGAAGTGCACATCCCAGTTAAGTTTGTTATCTATGGTTACACCTGGGAAGCGTGTACTTTCAACATATGGTATGGTGTAATTATCAATCGAAATACTAGGGAAGTCTGATCCTTTGCTAAAGGCCATTCCCACTGTTTTAGTCAAGTTTAATGACAATTTGTTGGCCCTAAACCAGTCACATAGCAGTTCCAGATTGTGCGAGATGCAATGCACTAAGTAGTTCTTATTACGATGGGAGAAGAAGATGGTTGTATCGTCAGCAAATAATATGCATTTGCAGTGTTCTAGGACAGTATAGACATCATTACAAAGAATTAAAAATAAGAGAGGGCCAAGATTTGAACCTTGTGGAGTTCCAAATGTAGTTTCGTAATTTTGAGAATAGATTGTTTCAGTAGAGGATTCTACCCTGCATTTAACTCTAATGGTTCAGTTTTTAAAGTAGTTTTTAAACCATTCATTTGTGATTCCTTGAAGCCCATAGTTTGACAATTTGTCTAATAATATTTCATGTTTCAGAGTGTCAAATGCCTTGGACAAATCTAAGAATACTGCAATAGTGTGATGTCCTAATTCTAGTTCTTTTAAAATTTCGCTTGTTAGCTCAACAATAGCATCTTGGCATGATCTTGCCTTTCTAAAGCTGTATTGGCTCTTGTATAACACTGAGTTCACCTCTAAAAATTGATACATTCTGTTGTATACTATACGCTCTAATAGTTTTGAGATTGTTATGAGTAATGATATGGGTCAATAATTTGTCAGATTAGTTGGGTCTTTACTCATGTGTAGTAGTACTACATCTGTTATTTTCATTTTTCCAGCACTATGCCAGTTGTGATCGAGTGATTGAAAATATGGGTTAGTGGAGTGATGATTGAGTTACCTATTGTTTTCAGGACAATGTTGTTAATTCTGTCATGACCTGCACTGTTTTTGTTTGGGAGCTTATCAAGCATTTTCTGGATTTCTTGTGCATTGGTTGGTTCTAGGAATAGACTAGGAGTTACTTTACATAACATTTTAAAATAATCCTGTATGTGTTTCTTTGACAATGGGATTTTATCTGCAAAATTTTTTCCTACGTTCGCAAAGTAATCGCCAAACACATTGCTAATTTTATTAGGAGAATAATGCTTGATGCCTTCAACACTTAGACATTCTATGCTACTTGTTTTGTCACTGATTTTTCCCATCATACTATTTATGGTCATCCAGAGTCTTTTAGTATTGTTTTTATATTCACGACATTTTGTTTGATAGTAAAATTTTGCATGCCTGATGACCCTGTTGTAGGTATTGCGATACTTTTTGTAGAGGATGTGGTCCTTTTCAGTTGCTGTAATTGTTAGGCTTTTTTTTATAAAGCTTGTGTTTTTCCTATATGAGGATCTAATAGAAGCTGTCATCCAAGGTTCAATGTCTCAGTTACATGCCGATATTCAAACGTCTTTTATTGGGGCAACTTCATTGAAAGTTTTATCAATTTTGGCCATCATTAATTTAAGTGGCTTGTTGGGATCTTGTTCCATTAATACTGTGTGTTGCCAGTTAATTCCTTTTAATTTTTGATTGATTTTTGTTAGTTTTTTTCCACTTAGTGATCTACTCCTAAAACGTAGTGGTTCTTTGGATTTACATATACTGCCTTTGAAAATTACTAAAGTAGGCAAATGATCAGAAATATCTTCTAATAGGATACCTGATTCGAAATTTGCATGTAAATTAAATGACACATAAATGTTATCTATTAGCATGGCACGACTTTCTGTTATATGTGTTGGTCTGGTGATAACTGGCAACATGGATTGAGCAAAGTTTGTGTCCAAAAGGTCTTGGGTACTTTTATGGACATGACTTTTTAACAAGTCTAAGTTTTGATCAATTCCAATAATTTTCTCTTTAGTATTTTCAGCATTGAGCAACTTGAGCAATTTCTTGTAATCTTCATTAAATGATTTCTGGTTGGTATTTGGAGGGTGATATAGTGAACCAAGGATGACTGTCTCTGCATTGTTGTTATATCAAGTCTTTGCTTCTATGATTATGGATTTGTAGGTATTGGAGAACCAGTTCAGATCTTCTCTTATAGAGTATTTTATTTCATTTCGTAACAGTATTGCAACACCTCCACCTTTTCCGTCAGTCCTGTTTTTGTTAATTAATGTATAGCCAGGAATTTTAATCAGTTTTTCCTTTACACTATTTAGGAAGGTTTCACATAAAAGTAATGCATCCATTTTACATTTCCGTTCAGTGGCCGTAGATAGTAAGTTGAGTATACCATGTCTTTTTGATATTAGGCCACTACATTAAGCTGTGCAATTACTAGATTTGTATTGTTGGTTGATAAACCAGAAAGTTCATCAAGGTTAATGTAATCAGACTTGTCATTCCACTTATCTTCTCGATTTGCATGGAAGTCTAAGGGTCTATTTAAGTTTTCGAGTAATTGTTCTGAGTCTATGTCATCAGGAGTTTTACTAAAACACATGTTGACTATTTTTGTTTGTACTGCATTTGGCTCATGCGATCAAATACAAGTTATATATGTACATAGATACATTGTAATATACACTGTAAAACATCACTCACAGTTTTCGCTGCAAGAAATAGGTAGGCATATGCTCCAGTGTGAGATAAGTACTTTTGCATCCTAGGTATAGACAGAGGTTACTAGCACTTTTCTATATTTCTTTACCGGATTATTATGTCGGTTTACAATTCGACTTTACATGCTTGAATGTATCATCACAATTACAGCTAGGTGTGTTGACATCTCGCAACACTCAGTATGTTGTTGTGTTGACATCCAACTCACTAGAACTAAACAATTGACCAACAGTTATTGTGTTTACAGAACACACTTTATGTTAAGCAATTAACATAATTTGCTAAAGGGTATGTTGGGTGTGTTTACAGAAAGTTCACTCGCTATCACGTATTTCTGTTAAAATAGTACACATCCAGCCCTTTTGTTTCCACTTGTATTCCTGAAACGCTTCCAGTTGGTGCTGGGGTATTCCTGTACCCCATATGGGATCAAAGTTGGCCTCTGCAACAGTTTTAGGTTTGGTTTGGCAAAGTATCTGTAGTAACAGTTCATTCTGGTGGAATTTTGCTTCAATCCCTATCCATACTGCTTCTAGTCTGTCAGCTTTCCATTTTCCTTTGTTAAAGTTCTTAATGGACTTTGAAATGGATTTTGCTTCATGCGGAGAATCTGCTTTTAAGATCTTGGCTGCAGCATCTTCATCCCCAAACATCATTGCTTTTCTATGTTGGATAAATTGTTCAGAAGAATTGTATTCCTGCCCACTTACCATGAAAGAACAGGGGTGGAAGTTGCTGAAGGGGTGGTGTTTCCCAAAAAAGCAATGGGTTTCAGTATCCTGCCTTTCACAACACCTCATTGGACTAATCTCCTCAGGTAGTGTATGTAATGTGTCACACGCATATCTCTCCCTGTTTACTATTAGTTCAGTACCCTCCATTCAACATTTCCCCTTGTACTTGTCATGTTTACTGATGTACTTATATATGGGCCTGAGTTTACTTCTTTTTTTGGCCCCAGCATAGCATGCATGTGTCACACACATATCTCTCCCTGTTTACTATTAGTTCAGTACCCTCCATTCAACATTTCCCCTTGTACTTGTCATGTTTACTGATG
>JBCAUI010175972.1:0-17414 GCA_038406195.1 Haplosyllis anthogorgicola
GAACAATTAACATTGGGGTCAATGGAAGAAATTTGGCGCAGAAAAAATATCGATATAAGCGGGATATCGATATAAGCAATATCGATATAAGCGGGGAGGAGTGTATTGAATGAAAGCTCATCAATTTTCTTGTCCTGTTTCAGCCTCTACCACTTCAGGCTGTCACATTGTCCATATCGCCTGGAAGATTTCACAAACATGCTGAAAACCTTGAGTGGTCCCGGAGCAAAGCATGCCGTGTATGGAGACTTCAAACCCATGGGAGAGATACAAGTGCCAGCTTACTACATACATGTTATTCAAAAGCCATTTTGATATTGTCTTTTCTAACCTGTACAGGGACAGACAAATTATTAATTAACTGAACGTACACTTGCTGTTATTAATTTTGTTATTTGCACATAAGCATTAATACGTTGCCTCCTCAGCTTTAAATATGACTGCTAAATTAATTTCAAGTTCAGTGGAGCTGATTCCCAACGTTGCGTAATAAACATGGTCCCAGTAAATATACATTTTTTAACAAGAGGGTTACAGCCGAGTACTGAAGACTCTACAGTTACGAAAACCTAATTTGGCTTCAATTTGCAGCATAATGGGACTTATGGGACTTTCAATAAAACTGTCCAATTTTCCAAACACACTGGACCTTTTGGGAGCGGTGGGATTCGAGGTTTATGCAGGTCAGTGTGGGGCAGGGAATGCGAGTGGAATTTATTCCTATTTGTTATGTTTTATTCTGAGGTAACAAAAAAAAACTATTAATGAAATAGTGAGAGGCAGATTTGTAACATTTAATCATAACGATATGAAACACTTAAATCAAAGGTAACGAATGGAGAATAAAATATCACCAACCGGATCTACAAACCATATGTGGAAACAGACTTCAAACAACTGGAAAATCACTAAATATTACACATTTTACACAGTACAGTGATGGAAACTGAAACGTTTAACAAAAGTAGAAAACCAAAAAAAGGTAGATCCACCATCAACCACCCATCACCCCCGCCAGAATTCTGGCTTAACCCGGAAGATTTTCTGTCATCATGTTTCGTTTGAAATAAATAAGATTTAAACAGTGTACCTCTTTTCCAGGTAAAAGTTTCGCGTCAGATTTAAAATGAGAATAAATCATGCCAATTCCCTGCGCTGTAAATGTTGCTAATGGTGTCGCTAATGCTGCTGCTAAATACTAATAATACAAATACAAAAAAAAAAACAATTACGTTTTCCTGAAGTGCTAATTGATGTGCCTGTTAGTTTCATTCAACGCAGAGGAATCATTTCAAATTGAAGAAAATAAAACATTTCATGGGCGTATGAAGGAATCTTCTGTTACTGGATACCTGCATACAATGTTTAGTGAGCTGTTTTCGCTTTATATTTGATAGAAAAGGGTTTGATGGATTTCATTTGTGGAGGAAGGAATTAAATAATAAGTTTAATTTCTACAAAAGAGAAGCAACAATGCATTGTACCAATGCTAAAAAAACTGATTTGATTGGTATGATTGCCTGCGTTGATTATTATTTTCATACAATTGTGCAGCGCATTCACAAGCTTTATTGAAAAGGATTCTTAAAACATCAAAACGAAAGGAAAACTACCGAAACGACCAACTCGTAACATTTGAAAAATAGCAAAGGAAAGAGTTACAGGGAGCAAAAATGGCAATGACATTGACCAATTACATGATTATATCGACACTAATAATAGTTATGGTACTTTTTGTCGCACTTTGGTGTCTCATCTATTCGACCGGTTGCGTGTGTTCCAAGGGCCGTAACCGTGTCGCTGAAGCAAACTGGCGGACCGGCTCCTCACACTCTGAGGGAGTCACATTTGCCGTATCACAGGAATGCCTCAAGTACAGCAGATGCCACGAGTGCAAGACAACCAACGTGTGAAAGACATTCAAGAGCCACCGGATAGATCTGTGCGTTCTGTACCTAACTAAATTTATACACCGAAAGAGATCTCAATATACCTACTAAAATTTAGCCCCAGGAGTTTTATGAATCAATTTCCAAGACTCCCAGCATGTGCTTACCTCCCTTGCAAAAGGACAGGTAGTTTAGAAATGAGAATCCTACTCGGCTAAGAATTACAAAAGATGCATTTCTAATTGCATCCTTTTCAGTAAGTATGTGAATATATTCCAGAAGAGAAATGATTTATAACATCAAGGACATTACAATGAGGAATTGTCAGAAGCTGACTGTGAAACATATTGATCTAAAGTACATTGCCGCAGTTCATCGTGACATGTGTTTACGCAAGTAGTCCGCATTAAAACACGTTTACCGTATTATTCCTAAACAACATGTCATCTTTGATATTAATTGTATAAGTAAATATCGAGATTTTTCTTACTTAAGTATGTTTCCCGCGGATGTTAAAAAATCAGAAATTGTAAAAAAGAAAAAAAATAATAAAATAAAAAATAAAAAAAATTATAGAAATAAAAAAAATTATAGAAATAATTATAAAATTTTAAACCGATAGAAATGTACTATACCTCAAGTTTATTGTATGCCAGTAATAATATTATATCGGCATTTTTCGTGCATTTTATTTAGCAATACGGTATGTTTCAATTTTGAAATCGATGCCTCAATTAATAAATAACTGTTAATAAAAACAATTTGTTCACAACACTTTACAGTAAAATGTAGGAGCGTGGTTTACACATTCATTATACGTGCAACACAGGTGTTAGTTTTGGAATTTCGTAGTTTTATTGATTTACCTTTCAACCGAGAAATGCAATTTTAACAATGATATGGATTTTTTACAATATATATACGTGTAAATATCAAACACAGAATTGACCCAGTAGTAAAAGAAGGTACATGTAATTACGTGCATTAAAGAGCAAAATGAAGCATAAATAAATTCAACTCCACAACTGTACTATTTTTTCCAACCACCCAACGATAAACTACAGTAAAGACTGCGTGAAGAGAAAGGTTAAAAAATAGGTCCAAATGGACCCGAGCTCATTTGGCATTATCAAAAAACCATGACAATCTAAGTCATGGGTACAAATAAAGTGTATCAGATGAAATCTCCTATGTGTAATCTATGAAAAACACAAATATGGCTGCCAAACTGGAAATATATGTTGCATCAATATTCTTTTTATAAGAAATAAAGAGGGTACCTAGGTGCATAAGATTGTCAAATATGAAATTTGTTCCATCAAATGCATGTCCAGGAGCAAGGGTCAAAGAAAAATACAAATATGGCTGCCAATTTGAGAATAATGGTCACAGCAAAATAATATTTGCAGGGCATTCATGGGAGACATTGGTGCATATGTGTGTAAGATATGAAGTCTCTATGATCAATAGTGTGCTCAGGGTGAGTGTGCACAGACGCCGACGATGACAACGACAATGGCCAAATCATGATTCTTTAGGCTCCTTGGCATTTCTGCCAAATGAGCCAAAAAGCCAAGGAAAACCTTTCACTTGACAGAATCTTTCTCTAGAGACAGACCAAATACAATGCATTTAATACAACAGGTTGCTGAGAATATCTTTCGTTGCATACAAAATTTCTCTTCATAGATTTCCTTTCAAAGTCTTTACTAAATTACTGTACGTGTAGTAAACCGACACATGCACTTTCATGCTGTTGCTATTCTAGCACTTTACACAGGACCTGTATCCTGTTTTTACGTAGCTTTGTTTTGCAAAATGCATTTCTGAATCGAATTCTAATGTTTTAGTTCTTCGAAAGGTTTGCCATTGAAATTTCAAAAAAATTCATGAAGATTCACGAAAAAAAGGAAAAAGATTCGAACACGTAATGCGCTCTACATATATTACTGAGTCAATTCTGCAACTACTGAACAGTCGACAATAAATGTAGCCATCGCGTAAAATGATTAAGCCTGCCAAAAATTCGCAGTTCGATCAGTAAAACTGGAAAGAATTTTTTGCGTTTATTTCTTTCTCATTTGGAAATGTACACGTACAGTGGTATCGGTCTTGATCGGCATCTGTCTTGGGCGGCATTTTTCCCTGATATGAATCCTTAATACTCACATTTATGTCTTGAACAACATTACTGCCTTTTACAGCATTCTGGTCATTCAAAAGTTGGCTGCCACACAAGACAGGTTCTACTGTACGCGAAACATATTTTTCGAACATCCATACATTATTATCCTGTCCATTTTACTGATCGCGATCTTGTCTATTTTATACGATGGTTACAATATTTGCTGTACATTACAATTTTTCAAATTTAACAATTTCAAAAAAGATTATTTAATTTAAATTTGTCACCTTTGTGGACTATAAATATAAATCTATAGGAAACAAATAGAATGTAAGCACAATGATGTTGCCAAGACTTAACACATACATGTACAACTTTATTTGGGAGTGCAATCATATTTCTTACATTATTTTCAACTGGCAGCATTGTTTTGCGACACCTTTGTTATTTTATCGTTCACCAAGCAACATTTTTAGAAAGTTTGAAAATCAGTCAGTCAACCAAAATCTGCATGACAACTGTTTTTCTAAGTTGTGAAGTATATTACACGATGGTTTGACGTGTAAAGTGCACAACAAAAATTTTTACAGTATGACCTCTTTTGAGCGACACCCGCACCCAACCTAAGCTTTCCCAAAGTGTCATAAAAGGGAAGGTGTCACTAAAAGGAGATAAGATTACATACATTTAATACTAGAATATGTCACCCAAAAAGTGTCGTTAAGAGAGAGTGTCGCTCAAAAGACGCTATGCATGTCTGTCCGGCCAAGGAGCAGCTGTTAGTTGGCTAGGGATGTAAACGAGTAGCGAGTACCCGATACCCCGAGTGAATATTGGTGCCACCCGATCCAAATGATTGTGACTCGAGTACTTGGGAAGATATTATTTTTGTAACCAACATAGGTAAAAATTCACACTCAAGGTTAACAACTCCACTTTCAGCATTAAAATGATCTAAACTTTTACTAAGTAGTTTACATGTAAATTGTTTCACGCCGCTTTTGTACTGGTAGAGACAAACTGGTATCTATAGAGATGCTTTAAAACAGATCAATATTTGTTTCAATGATTGTATATGTTCATTTAATAATATGTAACTGTTATTATTTGCACTTCATCTCCATGATATTGGCGAAAATTGCTAAAACTCTGTTGGTTATTTTATCTTACCCAACTGTACCTCACCCCTTGACCCCATATGGGTTAAAGGTAAGTCAAGGTAAAGGCTCAGGGGTCATGGTGGGAGTTGCCTAGCAACTGCCCAGCCCAGCCTAGGTTTGGCATCTCCAACTTGGGAGTCCCTAGAGGAAACATCAACATTTTTCTGAGATAATTTTGTATGGAACCAACATGAGAGGGAACTAGTACTCATAACGAGTACTCATGGATCGGGTCGAGTAATAGGCTTTGAGTGCTCGGGGTACCAAATTGTGACTAGTGCCACCCCTACAGTTGGCACTTGGTGTTAAAAGCGTATTTATTACAGATAATTTCGTTTACGTTTACCTCGAACGGATCTTCTCAGTGATAAAGTTTGCATTAAAAAGTTAACCGTTAAGTTAAACTGTCTTAATTCAAACCTACACAGTTGTGTGTCAGTTCTAAGGCAACCGGGATGACCTGTATCAAACACTTTCAGTACTATTTGTAGTACAGTACATACATACCTTGTTGGTAATGTTTCTGTTCAAAAGCAACAGCGCACAAGTAACTGTACTGTAATAATTTCCATAAATTGCTTTCTCAGGCATACCTTCATTCTAAAACTCGCAGCTGCAAATTTTGGCCAGAAACTTTAGCCTTCACTTATACATTAACATAGATTAAACATGTAATAAATAACGACATAGACAACAACTTCCGTACAACAATACACAGAAATATATTAGGTGATGCTATTGTATTTGTATTGTAGGTGGTTTTTTTGTGCTTCAATAATAATTTTTAAACGACAGATTGTCCAACATTATTGTAATAAAATTGTCTAAAAGCAGTTAATTTTAAAAGAATTTGTATACTTTTGTCAAAAATTTAAAAAATTAAAACATATAAAAGTGATGTGTTTTGTTGATAATTGTAAAGATTTGACAACACCGAATTTTACCTGAACATTAAAAGAGTTATAAATTTTAGAGACTATGGGATAGTACTTATATTTTTATACTGTTGATCGGATACAACCGTTACACACACAAACCTGTGCAGATTACTCATTTGTAAACTGGTTCTGTATGGTGGAAGAAAGAAAATTGAGGATATTTTTATCTGTATACACCACATCTGCTACACATTTCTTATCGAAAATTTTAGACCCAGGATTTACGTCACTGGTATCACAGGTGGAACTTGGTTATTTCCATATATTTTCTGCCGACTCTACAGAACTAGTTCCCAAATGTGTACACAGACAACATATATAATACATAAATTTAAAGTTAATTAATAATTTTATAATCTTTAACACAATAGGCATACATTATCCTCTACTGAGAGAACAATAATTTAACAATAATTTAACATTATCATTTACTGAAAACATAACAACGTAAATTTTAAATTGCAACATTCACAATAATTTAAGTCACAATTATAAAGTTTTTTTTCTTCCTGTTCAGTTTGAATGCAAATTAATGTTAAGCATGACAGAACCTGTTATTTAGTTGGAACCGGTTCTCAATGTAGAAAGCCTAAACAACGGAACCTTTTTCGATTTCAAACCATCAGAAATCACATTCAACAAGAATGCCTTCCAATCAAAGGCCGAACCGCCCGCTTTGCAAATAGTCATTAAAACACAAATAGTTGTTAAAACATGAAAAAATTAAAAAGATCTAGAAATTTGACCTTCAAATGATCTTGACCTTCAACTGACCTTGACCTATATTTTGACCTTGGCCTCATTTACTTGTCCCAAACATCATAACATGTGATATTAGCAGACAAAACTAAAAATTTTGACACTTTATTGCCGTGACCTTGACCCAATGACCTTGATACTCAAACCTGACCTAGATATAATAAAGATGTACCACCAAACCAAAATTGAAGTTTCTAGGTCAATCGGTTCAAAAGTTATAGCCCGGACAGACAGACCGACACACAGAAAGACACGACTGAAAACATTACCTTTACCGCATACGCGGGCGGTAATGATGGTATTTGGTGTTCGGTCAGAATCTGCCAAACTTGCATGAAAATCAAGAAATAGCCCGCAAATTTCCAGCTTACAGCCGTACTGAAAATGGGCCCTGGGATTCAACTGGATGGAAAAATTAATCTTACATCTGGAGTTCCAAATATTTCACGGCAGGTTAAAGAGGAGCCTGAAACTGCAATGTCACTGTTTTTTAAACTTCATGATGTGATATGGAACTTGTACCTATTTTGCTATGAAGTTTTTAAAAACAACCGTCATCACATGTTTAAGTAATTGCACCCTCAAAACCAATGTCCTATACATATTAAAAGTAGCAGAAACCCTGCTGTAGTATCCCAGTGATCTCGAATCACACAAGTTTACTGTTTCCACTTTGAACAAAGAACTAGTCACGCCATTTTCTGTGAGGTTTAACTTCAAGTTTTGCTCTGCCTATTTAGGGATTGGTGATGACGTATCGAGAGGCTGCCCAAGTATCTTTCCTAAAGAATTTGCTAGTATTGGAGAGGCCACGTTGGGTGTCTGGCCAAGCAAATCTGGAAAGTCGTCAACCACACCATTACTGTGAGGATGAATATCAATGTTGGGACTTGTACCATCTCGATTGGTTGCCTGTTGGTAGTCCAAATTAAAATTTGGTTGCTGTTCCGACTGCAAATTACTATCTGCCATAAAGATGCGATTGTGATCTGTAACCATTCGAATAGATTCTATTGCTTTCTCACATTCCAAATCCAGAGCCTCATTGGACATATCAACACTGAACAAATTATCCGGTAAATCTGGCATGATCATCATATTCAACATTTTATCTGCATCCGAGTAGCTCAACACACCGTCTATGAAGTTGGATGACATTTCGTTTGACTGTGGCACAAATTCACCATAATTAATACTATGATCTGTTGCTTGTTTATGACACGGTTTTGCACTTGTTTCCTGTACTTTTCTCTCTGGTGTCTCCTTTTCATCCTTTGTGTTATCGTCAGAGTCCAGCAGCCTCGGTAGTATTTTATTTTCAGTTTCGTTTTCACTTTCCAGTAACTGGGCCAGCAGTGAAACCTTGGGTTTTGATCGAGAACTGGATACATTGTCAGTCGCCTTTTGTACTTTCTGGTTATCCGTTTCTTGTTTAGCACCTGATCTGCCAGCACCCGGCATGAATGAATCGGGCTCAATGTTTGTGTACGGACTTGTAGTATGCAAGGGAAGCCCAAAATCTGAGTCCAGATGGCAAGTTTGGCCTGTTGCACTGACAGATTGTATGCTTTTATAGCGCATATCACTGGAGTACCCACCGGAAATGTGTACCTCAGAAACGCTTCTGTTATGGCTGACAGGATGGAAGGGACTGTGCCCCTTATCAGTGCTGGCATACGAGACTGATGCGTTGGTTGGTTGGGACACATTAGTATCAGAACCTTTCATATTTAGATCTTGAATATCTTGATCAGCTGTACCATTTCCAACATTTGCCACTGGTTGTGGGGATTTGATTATATCAATTTCTTGGAGCTTCTTGATTTTCTGACCCAGTGCCTGCGATCCAATCACATATTTGCCATACGATTCACTTCGTAATGGTCCACATGAAATTGAAATGTATTCTGTGGGTTTACCATTGCAGCTGACCACTGAATCATTGAAGGAGGCCATTGGGAGCTTCTGTGGTGCACTACGATTTGAGTACGGACACATCTCATTTGGTGGTAGTTTCTCGTGACAGTGTCCACAGCTCTGCATTCAAATAAACAACAGTAAATATATGTAAAAATTTCCATTTCGAAAAGTTACTTCTTGCAAACAAGATATAGCGACATCACTCACTTGAGAGTTTATTTGTTAGTTAACATTAATCTCACTTACTTTGCAATGTTGATTAGTGATTGCCGTACAACGTCTACAATCTTCACAATGCTTTCTCCATGAATTACCCTCTTCACACATAATACCTGCAGGAACGACACTTCAAATGTTTATTTTTAGCTTAATTAGTTGCAACATAAATCCTTTCATCGGTGGTGCATTATCGTAATATGCGCAATAATTATCTGAATTAAAATTATTGAAAACTTACGTGGTTACAAGTTTCATTCAAAATACATATTTTCACAGTTAATTTCACAGTACATGTACAAAGGTTTCTGAAACACATATAAAGTGCGATCCGACAGCAACTTTAAGTGCACATAAACCGTTAAGCATGAACCTTCGAGCATTACCAATTTACGAAAGAACGATGGAATAAATGTCCTTACCACTGCACCATGAGAAAAAGTATACTTTGTCACAAGCCACTCCTGGACATGTAATCTTCCCTGGTATACAATTCTTGAGGCCGATAACTTTATTGCAGCACTGCAAGAACACTTCTTGTGCCAAGAACTTCTTCAAATTTGAAACCTGGGCGTTACAAAATGTAGAATTACGAAGTTTATTTGATTCGTTCACATATAACTGGACAAATACGAGAAATAAGTACATGTAACAACTGGTAAGTTCGGGGAAAATAGTTGCGTGAGAAATAATGGGCTCTAATCATGAATAGTAACGAGTGCGCATACTCTTGTCAAATTGGCCACTAAGCATGGATCCTTTTTAGCTTCAGCCACATCGATATCTGCATCTGCGAGCTGGTTTAACATATTGTAACAGTTGTCTTGCTTGTGGCATGTACACCATGGGCCGCACTCCTGGGAACGAAAAGACACGTAAAATTCAATTATTCGTAACTTTACAAAAATTAAAACTGCATAAGCAAGGACATGAATTTATTTTCTGAAATTGTAGATTGGGAATTTCTAACAACATAAAACAACTTTTTTTTATCAATCTTACCAATAAAACATATTTAACACGTCTCAATCAATACAATGAAATAACTAGACATTCAATTAAACTTTATGCCAGTACGTGAGAAGTAAAGAAATTCATGTTAACTGGAAACCCCCTGGTCTGACATGTCAGTTTCTTTCGACACTTACATCCAAGCATGCATTAACGTAACCTGTACAAAACCAACAACACAAATGAACTGGCAAACACGAAAACAAACACGCATGCAAGAACAGCAACGACAACTGGTAACAATCAAACAAATGCCAAGACACCGAAATCAAACCTGCAGATTAATCACACATCTACATCTTGCTGTGCGACAACCCTTGCTGCACATACATCCAGAAGGCCGTGCACGCGAGCGACTTTTTTTAGGTGTTACAATTGCAGACATATTGGTCAGCACAATATCCTGTAAGCTTTGGTGTGCGGAAGGCTGGCTGATACTAGTGCTACACTTGTCAACTACGAGGCAAAGACGACACATCATGCAAATGTATTAAATGTATAATTATCATGGATCTTGACTTTGTGCTAATGAAAAATTGTATTCCCCTTTCCTTTTACCACACAGGAATATATTTGCTAAAGCAATAAACACAATGATTTCTAAATGTATTTGATAATTGATAATTTGTTGAAAGCCAGATACAACATGCAAAAAAATGGGAATATTAAGCACATAATTGGGTAATTTATTAACGAATCACGTGTACCCAGAATTCACCGTTTTATAGCCCACCAAAATAGAAGCCCATGGGCTTAGAATTGGGGAATGCACCCAAAAAGAAACTCATGGGCTAAAATAATTGTCTTGATGGTATGTCTCTCTGTGAAAATTTGATTCATCAATTTCTTTATTCTATTTAACAAATATTTACCAAATGTATTGAATGATCACTCTTGTAACTGAAATATTATCACACCAAGTCATTTCTATGGTTTATTTTTTTACTTTGGATGTAATAAAGTGTCCAATTTCATGTACATGTGCCCAAGTTGCATCCCAGTAAGAAGTCCATCTCCCCAATATTTAGCCCATGTGCCTCTATCATGAGCCAAACTTTGGTCAGTTTTTAGGGCTTTCCCCAAATAGAAGCCTAGGGCTAAAAAATCCGGTACTATTTCCTGATAACGGCAACACACCAAAAATCACTTACCGCAGTTCTGTAACTCTTGAATGGGTACAGAGTCTGACACAGGCACTTCCCTTGGTTTGAGATCCAGCCGCTGGGGTGGTGGTGGGCTTGGTAAAGGTTCAAGTGTACATGAAAGCACTTTGCTTGGCATCAGGACCAGAGGACATGCTTGTATGATCTCAAATCGAGAGTCTGACGCGTTGAGAAGTGCTTTGATTTTTTCAGCTGCTGGCATCCTTAGTTGTAGCTGCAAGAAAAAATACATGTTAAATAAATGACCTGATATTTTGGAAGAACTTGACTGGAGTGACATCAAGTTGATTTGACCAGTGCTTGAAGGTATTGCTCACAAGCTCATTTGATAACAAGGATGCCTTTCACTCAATGGTCCAAAGTCCCCTCAAAAGTTGTTATTTAAATTGGAAGAAACATTTAATTTGCCAGTGCCCTAGGAATGACCCTCACCTGGGTGGTAACGAACAAAGACATAGCAAACTACTGATATTTCTGTTTTATTTAGGCACATTGTGAATTACCTGATGATAGGGCACAGACATGATCTGTTCATTCGAACTATCCTCCAGACGGTGTCGTTCATAGCACACAGCCGTGTTAGCAAGCATGTGGCCGTCTAGTTTCTTCAGTCCATAGTGCACCATGGGTCGAATGTTCACCTCAACTATCAAGGTATTTTCAAAACCCTACAATGTACGGACATATGTGTAGCAAATGGAATAAGTATCTACTTTACATACAAAATGTACGTAAATTACTACCGGCATGCCCAACGCAGGTACAATTCATGAATCTTTCTAAATTTGATACAATGTCTGAAAAATGTATGCATTACTTTCAGCCCAACAATGGTTCCAAAAGGTATTTCTATCGACACAACAGGCTGAAGATTGCTTGTCTTGTCCTCCTTTGATATGACTGGTTCATACTCGTATACCATCTTTCTACATAAAGAGAAACGCACATGTACATGCATCGTGAAGCGATTGTAAAGTTCTCAATTCTCGCCTGACCATTTAACCATGGATCTAAGAAAATAATATGACTGGCACACAAATATATAACTCTTTAAACGTCGTATGCAATTAACATTGCATTCATTTGGAAGTACATGAATTCGTATTTGATGTGAAAATATAGATAATACGTTACTGAACTATCTGGGGATAATTGTCTTGTGCACATGCATATTTATAGATATACATTTACATATATTGAACAATCTTTACTTCAGAGATTTATGATCGTGACTAACAAATGCTTACCTTTTACCAAACATAAGTTTCAGAACAACCTTTCTCCTTGCAGACGGATCTGAATTGACAACCTGTGGTAAATAATACGGATAATCTACAATACCTCAAACATTGCTTAATTTAAATCTGACACCATTTTTATGTCTTAAAAAATTATGTGCAAAATATCTCAAAAATTTATTTGTCAAAACACTTGCAGAAAAAGAACCAATCTGAAGTCTCGTAATGTCGAAGTATTTTGGCCGTTGTGTCGTTCTATTTTCACTCCTAGAAACTGGTGTCAATTCTGATTTTTGAACAGCTGAAGATAGAGCAGGAAGTGGCTGGGCTATTATTCCCCCTGAAATGAAAAAGTATGTTAACATACCCAAGTCTCTGCCTTCACGAAATTTTGTGTTCATCGCATTAACGGAAAATTTTAATGTCGTCCGTCAATTACTCATTTACCTTAGTCACACAGTAAATGTTTAATTGGAAAATTCATAATTGCAATTGAAGTGTCACTGTTAAACGAATAAATCAATGCAATTAACAGTGCAGATGCCGGCATCAGCGCTCAGTGGGTAAGGTACAGTATCAAACACACCGCATATTTACCTGATTTTTGTCCATTTTCCAAGGGCGTTGAAAAAGACACACCAGTTGAAATCGGTGGTGCACCAACTACCGTTGTTGAACCAGCTGTGTGTTGATTGGATGTGCTGAATGGAATGGCATCAGCATTTGTTGAAACCAGCTTAAATTGTTTTTGTTCCGGATGTGTTGTTATACAGGTGTGTGCAGCATTAATATGAGGTTGCTGTATTGCTGTCGAAGCCGATGAGATTGTTTGCATTGCTGGATTCCCACCAACATTCAGGCTCTGAATATGCAGCAGACCAGGGTTAAATTGGAGAACTTGTACCAATGGCTGTTGTGTTGAAAGTTGTGGCGTACTTGGTGGCGTTGGTAATCCAACGAAGCTCTGCATCATTGCCTGTTGAGAATAGGCCAAATTATAACTGGGAATTGATGGTCTGATCATATCTACACCAGCTGCTGATATCCCGTGTACACTGTCACTTCCCACCATGTTAACGGGACCTTCATTGAAAGTTATCCTCGTGTTCCTAGTAATGGCATCCACATTCAAAGGCACAAATACATTGCGGATGGTTGGTTGTTGATTTACTTGATTCTCAGAATGTTTTCTGTCCTCTCTGAGCTTACTTTCACCATGAAAATCCGCACTGATCCTCTGCTCCTGGAGATTACCTATATCATCGTCGTCTGGTATTTCGATCACTTCGGGACAACTGGATTGATTTTCGTCGTTTACCTTGCATTTTTCACCATTACCATGCAAGTTTTTATTTCCCGTTGTCGTAGTCTCTTTTGCGGGATTCATTCGCAATAACTTCGGTGCTCCATACAACTCTTCTGACTCGCTCCCTTCATCTTCTGTGGGTGGCGTATCACAATATATAACACCTGGTTTCACTTTTGATACTTTAACTGACCTCGACCCTGGCAAACCTGGATCCCCTGCCGTCCTTAACGAGCCTTCCCTTTCCCAGTATTTTATGCGCTCTTTCAGAGAAGACTGTTGGGTTGGGATGTGCTCAAATATCAGCTTCCTTTTCCTGCTTATTCGTGTAGGTGGGCTTGTCGCAGCTGGTATGGGCACAAAATATCGGTTTTCTGGATAACTGTTTCGCATACCAGAAGAATTATGAAGTTCTGCCATTTGTGGTACATTTGAAGCTGTAGTTTGTACACCCGTTTGGTCGGCTGCAAACTGACAACAGTTACTTCCTCCAATCATGTTGGCCACATTTTGGAGGCAAATTGGGGGCACAACTATTTGCTCCGGTCTTAAGTAACGATCAGCATCGTCAAACGGATAAAACTGATTTACATCTATTTCCGAGAGGTTGCTATTTTGATTACCCTCTTGAGATGAATACTGCTGCTGCTGGACTTCTTCGGGACTGTAAAACATGGACGATGCAGTTTCTGAACAAATAGATGCTGGAGTATAAGTAGCGCTACATTCGGGTGGCTTCGAATTTTGTGGTGTTGTGGCAAAAGCTGCGCTACAATTACTTCTAGAGGATTGCGGTGTTGGATATATATTGTACCACGAAACACATGTTTGATTGTTGTACATGATGTTCACAGGTGACAACTGACTAGCTGTCCTATTTATTTCTTGCTGTGCATCAGTAACATTAGTTGATCCACATGCTGCATCTCCTGATACAATTGATGTTTGGGCATACGTGTAAAGTTCCTCAATGTTTGCACCGTCATTGGAAGTCGTGATCAGTTTTGGCACCTCAGCAGAATTTTCTGACATCTGGTCATTTGTGGGTAACTGGACGCCACAGCCAGGATGGTCCCTCTCTTGGTTTACATGGGCAACTGAAGTAGTATGGTTTGTAAAGGCTTGCTTAAATTTACTGTCATTCACACTTCTCGTTTGTCGAGTTTCTACATTTACTTCTGCAGAAATTGGAAATTTCTTACATTTTACTGGCTTTACTTCTATTGGACTTTTTATTTCTGGTTTCTCACTCTGTTCACTTGTATCTTGCTCTGCAAATAAGGTCTTGCTGATATTTTTGTACATGGGACGAGATTGCAAAATTTCGGAGGTACTGGCGTCAGAACTCAGAGTTGCTTTGCTCAACCCACTTCGAATGTCTGAGAAACGCATAACCATTCTAGAGTTGCCTTGCTCATTTTTCACTTTTGGTGTTATTTGTGCATTAACTACACAATTATCATGGTTTAGTTTGCGCCTTTTCATCTTTTTCCCGTCTAAAGTGTGCGTGCTAGACACATCAGTGTGGCTGTTATTCTTCACTATCTCTTCCATGTTACACACAGTATTCTCGCTCCGATTTTGAAGCACCTTTGAAGCGACATGCACCTCTCGTCTCGGCTTCTTTGGACTCGGTGTATTTAGCATCTCGATTGGGCCGCACTTAAACGGTGATGGATCCTGTATGTTTTCAGTTACTTGTTCCGTTGGTGAGACACAATAATTGTGCAAGAAGGGTGCAGCATTTCTCGCTTCCAAGATACTTTGTTGGCCATTTTCACCTTGATCACCACAGAACAAGTTTAGGCTGTCTTGAAAAGATAGCATAGGGAATTGGTTTTCATCCATCTTGAAAATATTTACTTTCTCCCACTTGCACAGGATTTGTTATTGATTTTTTGTCACTAACCGTTGTCCCTGAAATGGAAATGTCATGTTTCAGTTTGACAAACAGAAGTTTCAAAGAATATCCAGCAAAACTGAAGGAAATCATGAAATCTGGATGAGATGACATTGCACAAGTTCTTGTTTTGGGTTCTGATTTCTTATTTTCAAATTTAATTTTCAGTCAAAAGTGTCATTGAATGTGATGTACAATGTAATACCTTATCTTATTTATTGATTTACACATTCCAAAACCATGGAATAATTCTTAAATCAACAAATGTGTCAGTCAAAATTTTCCGATCAAAATTTCCACATTTTTCTGTTGTGCACCCAAAATCTATGTAACGTGCAATTTTCATGGTATACATCAATATTTTTCATGAAATATTACTGTTTTTTGAACATGATAAACAATGGAACTATATCTATAGATATTGTTATTGTACATGTCTCAATTAAAAATTAAAGCTTGTTAAAGTGTCATGTTATTGTCTGTTCTTTTCATGGTTTGAACAGCCAAAGTGTGTCTAATTTTATTTTTAATAAGAAATTACTTCCATGGTCAGATAAAGCGAATGTATGCAGGTGTAATATGTTTGAGAACCCCTGGTTCGGTTGCCTCAAACAGAAAACAATGCTAGCACATTACAAAAAACGATAACAAGACAAAATTAACGTGGTGCAGGTACCCAGAACCCAGCCCGGGTACCTGGAACAAGAAACAACAACTTGCGTAAGTTCTCCTCTCGAAATCATTATACGGGATGCTACTGAGCTGTGCCCCTCTCTCCATAAGCATGATAATAATAAGGAGGAACGTGCTGATCATGATCAACTTGGTGCTAGACTATTACGCATTTATCTGCATGTACTTTGTGGACAATTTAAACTGAAAATTCTAAATTTTTCACTGAATAATTTGGATATACAAATTAGCTACACTATGTATTTTTATGTTTATGGTGGGATGCTGCGGATGGAAGTACCAGTGAAAAAAATGATCAGCCTCTGCATCTCAAGTTGAAATGACCGCCATCGCCTTTTGCTTTACTGAAGATGGCGCTGCAGTTCTAAAGTCGGCGTTAAATTATAAGGAGCGCAATTTGATCATCTTGCGGTAAAGCCTAAATACATTGAAAGGAGAAAGCACCATTTAGTCTGGTAACTTAATGAGGAAGATGCCAATTAACACCATTCAAAAATTGATTAAAGTATCATAAAGTATCCAACTAAGATTCGAACAATTCCCTGGATACTGTGAACAGCTTCTGAATCCTTAATAAGTAGAATGGATACATGTGGTCTATTTTTTACTGTTTGTTTCAGAGTGAAACAGGAGTAAAGAGTGGCCTGAACTAATGTCTTTTTGTCTGAATCCACTCACATTAAAAATTTATTTGCCTTCAATTTTAAACAAATGTGTAAATCTCAGCAGGAATTCAATATATAGAGTCCCCCCTATTTTGGGACACCAAAAATTCAAACCACTATATACCTTACACTATTGCTCATAAGTTTGATTTAAACATACATATCTAATGCTTAGCAACCTGCACAAATAGTCCAAGGATGATTTTTAGTGCAACGCAATATTTCTTCATTTGATAAATGTCAAGGTTTGCTCTTCTCACGGTGGGGTTAGAGGTTTTTGCAATGAGAGAAACAAAGGATTACTTCTTTGCAACGTTTATTCTACTAGTTTCACTGTGGACAAAAAACTGAATGGTTCAGTATAACTGAACAATCTACAAACAGACAATATGTAAAAGCATTGGTACAGGAAAATTTATGGAGATATGCAA
>JBCAUI010176083.1:0-17413 GCA_038406195.1 Haplosyllis anthogorgicola
CATATCCTTTGGTCCAAATCATTCATTGAAGCTGATGAGGACAGTGAGATACTGTCGAAAAGTACTTACTTCATGCAAGTAATACATCTATCAGATTGACATGAATTCACCTAGAAATACAGACAATACATCCGAGAGGAACCTTATTAACCCAACTGTATTCATTTTGTGTAGTCATAGACTGACTCTTTCAGTCAGGTCAGAGCACTGGTCCGTGATTCCATAGTTTTGCTGTTATTGTCTGCATGCATTCATGCATTACACAGCATAACAAATTAGCCTGACATCAGAGCGAAAGTCTGTGAACTAATCCCCTGAGGTCAAAATATTCTAATTAAAGGACGTATCCTTATGTGTCATTTCTATTCGGTAGCTTTATATAAGAGAGCCTTGTAGGAAAGCCTCATATGGAAATGAATATGATTTCAGAGGGAGACCCAGGAACACGCAGATTACATAAATTTAGAAACAATCTTCACACTGATTTACCAAGACAGACGAAAGAAAGACTTAAAATCTCTTGAACCCCCCAAAACCTTTTTTGGGAGTGGAGAAAATAATAGTAGTTTGTGAAGGATAAAATTTAGTCATAGTTTTTTATGCAAATAACTCGGAAGGTTAAAGTCCACACACTTTGAAAAGTTTTCATAAGTCAAATCTGTTTTATGAGTAGAACGCTGGTACCTCGAGCAATTTTCTTCTCATAAAAAAGTATTTTCCCATGCGCCCACCGTTCACTCGCCGGCAGGACAATACAAGTATACCGGAAAATCTCGATTTATAGCCCATCCAACTATAAGCTCATGGGCTAAATAATGAGAATGTCACTCAATATTTAGCCCATAGGCTAAAAATATTAATTCCAAGTTTGTAGTGTCAGTTTTGAGAAAAAAAGTAAAGATAAACAGAGGTCAAGTTGTATGAGTAAATTACAGATTTTGCTTCACTGTAGCATCTAAAAGGTCCTTAACACTTGCAGAAGGTTATTGACACACCCATGTAATATGTAAAATAAATAGTGCCATTTCTGAATGAAAAAAACAAAACAAAATAAATGCTACTTTAGAAATAAACGTCCTGGTCTCATCTGTAAGTCCATAGTCTCAACTATAAGCCCATGGGCTTGTATTTGGTGCCAATTTTACTTAACCAAAAAGGATAAGTCTCATCTATAAGCCCATGGCTATATTTCGAGATTCTCCGGTATACAGTTTAATTGTAAAAATTACGAAAAAACCCCAAAAACTAATGTGACTAAACTAATGTGTTGTCGCTCGAATCTCAATAAAATATAATGTAGGCGTAACGATACCTCTTTCATATCCGAACCAACAATACACATCTTTAAATCAGCAAATGGCACTGCTACTTCACTTGAAAGGATAATTAATGTCAAAGAGTGGTTCTTGTGGGAGTTGTTAGGCCTTTAAAATCCACTTGATTGGTTGGATATGACATGTCAGGTCTTCTGCACAGAGGAGTAGAGCTGATCAAAACATAGGTAGATTAGTTCATGCATGAACATATACAGTTGCTTGACATGCTGTCACACATGAATAAGGTTGATTGCCATGCATCCACACTTCATTGTTGAAGTGTAAGATTTGACAAATCACACAATCAGCTTTTGTTGAAAGTGCAACAGTTAATTGCAATATGTCAATCAGTGGGAGGCTGAACATGAACAACATCAGGTAAACAAAACACATGTGGACCAAGAGTGAAATAAAAGCCAATCTAAAGATGGCTGCATGATCGAGAGGCCTTCAGATATGATAGAATGGTTCGCATATGTATGTGCATTTCATGATAATTTAGTCAAACATTAAGTCAGACATTAACCCAGTAATTTTAATAGGTGGTCAGTCACATGACGTAATCTTACGGCCTTTCTCACCCAGTGGATTACTCAGGCATAGATCTAAGCGGCACTTGCAGCAGCAGAGGTGGTGCAATACGGACGTCCTGGGCGTAGTCGATTCCTCAAACGCACCCTTTTGGGAGTTTGCTAGATTTGAAAATTTGAAAGGTGACTCTCGGAGTCATTACCTATCACCCAATTGATTTTGACCCTGTGGGCATTTCTCACTGGATGATATTACCCTCCATAACCTTCATCGGGAATTCCCACAGGACCGTGCAGGAATCCCTGATATTATGATAACTATTTGGACTGCTCCTATTCCAAAAACAAATCAATTGGATGATCTGTAATGTGTGCGGAAAACTGGGTGTAACTGTTAGATCTAATTGGGATACCAGACTATTAATTAATACGAAAGGATTTTTTTCAATAGGATGATCAGAAATGACACAGTTAATGCACTGCGGATTATGTCATAGGATGGTTAATGTGAGGGTTGTTAAGCTTTAAAGTCCACTTCATTACTCTAAAGGGTTATTAAAAACATGTGAGTAGATGTGATTAACAGATCATGAAATTACTATCAAATGTTTAACGTTCCGTAACAACTGATTTTCATGCTTCGCTAATGAGGCGACTAATGTCTCAGCGTAAATTTGGTTCTGACTCGGTAGAGATAGGTGTGTGGGGTGACTGTCAGATAATGAAATTACTACCAGAAGTTTAGTACCCCGCAACAAATGGATTGAATGAACTCAGCATGGCATTGATTGTTGCGGGGCGCTTTTAAGAGTAATTTTCATGATCTGATGAGAAATTTAGTTACGGATAAATGAGGGTGGGGATTGACATCGAGTGAACAATTTGCTCTGCTTGTCAGAAAAAAACTTTTACAGGGCCCAAAATGGCACTTCTAACAAACCAATTTTTATAAATTTATACTTTTGGAATTAGGAGAACATGATCTTTCAAATAACATGTCTTCATTGACGTGCACAGACCAGACGGAGCTAAATGTGGGTGATCTGCATAAACGTTTCTAAATTATGTTATTCTTTGACATGCCGTGTTTTGATGGACCCAGTTAGCTTAAATTAATCAAGCAGAGTTGGCTAAACCATGGACATGCTCATGGCTAAACTTACATCAAAAAGCAAAGACATAGACTAATTGTGTAATTTTCAATTTGTATTTCTTTTCAGTTCTTTGAAATTATAACTATTGTGTCACATGATTGAATTGGCAGTTTCTGATTTACAGGAATACAACTTGTCTAATTAGTAATAATTTGTTAAATTATCCTACTGAATTATACCACAGGTTCATGGTTATGGACCTTTGATTACACAAAATTATACTTTGATTGAACATTTGCACATGTCAAAGTTTCAACTTAATAGAGGAAAGTATTACGCAGGGAAGAATCCTCATCCTATTCCAACTAAATATAAATTTCTCTACATCTTTTTGTGTGAACTACAGAGACAGAAGACTTGTCACGAACAAGAATAAAATGAAGAGCTTTGGAGTATTGCTGTTTTTCCTTATTTCTTATCTCTAGGCACAAGAAATATAGATCTATCATGGTGCAAATATTTGCAAATATACATGTCTGAAAGCTAATCTGTTAATTAATGTTTGAGTTGATGTGATCGAACAAAAATGTTTGCATCAATTAAAACCCCTTCACGTGTGTTCCAAAATGTCAGTGAATTGGTGACAAAATATTTAAAACGTGTATATTGAAATTTTAGGACATTGTGTTGCGGACGAACCGTGTGTTCGGCTCTCTGAAATAATTGGCGACTTTTTGGATTGGTATCAGTAAGTAATTTTCTATCGTTCTTGCGTCGTGTTACCGTGAAGAAATTTTTACTAATACGCACGAAATAAACTACATGAATAACCATACTCAGTACCCCCCAGTTGCATTATTTGAAATGTTTGTAGATTAAGTTAGATTAACTAGTTAACTAGTTACTTTCCAATCTTCCAACTAACTAGTTATGAAAATTAATAACCAACTAAATCCAGTTGGTTGTAAATTTCTCAGCTATTTGAAGTTTCATACTTTTGAAGTACAATAGGCTTAATTTAAGTGTTGTGTAGATAAGGATGCAAACATGATAAGCCAATTAGCACATGATCATCTTATGTAACCACCATGAACTTTCTATTAATTTTATATGAATGGAGTTCCACGCTGAGATACTATTCACCTCAATAGCTCAGCATGAAAACGATTGTCGAGGGACATTACAAATATTATAGAAATTCCACGATCTGATATCACAAAAGTAGTCTAACAAATACTTATTCACTTTACATAATAGAACTGTCTGTTTCAATTTGAATATTGATTTCTGGATCCTCTAATTCCAGAAGTAACTATTATGTTTGAACCTACACTAACTGGAATGCTCGCAGATACATGCAAGAATTCAAAGAAACAGTGACATAACATCAGCGACCGATCGGGAGACAGTGATATGTCGGATATTCGGTAAGTACATATTTCAAGTTGTTAGCAAAGGATGAAATTCCTATTTATCTTGGAATAGTAGCGTATCAAAAGTACAGCGTGGAACTCTTTTGTTCTCTCTTTTGTTTTTTGTACATTTCCTAATTGATAGGAACAGCTCCTGAAATTCCTATTACTTTGGAACAATAGACGATCAAAAGCACAGCGTCAAATTCTTTTGTTTTAGCGTACATTTTGAAAAAGCATGAAAAATTTTATTTAGTTATTTTTTTGAATGATGAGTGAACCCCTGAAGGACATTTTATCATTATGGCAGGAAGTGCTACATGTGACAAATCCCTTAGTATTTCTTTAATGTCTCAAGTATCATTATCCTGCCATCGCGAAAGTAAAATGTGTCAAATATCATCTCAATAGGTACTGTACAGATTGGCAGTACACAAAAATCGTATCATTTTGGAAAGGAAGAGAACAAAGGACAGAACGAAAGAATTTAATGCTGTGCTTTTGATGAGCTATTGTTAAACTTTTGATACGAATTCCGTGTACTGACAAATCCTGAAATTCCTATTAAATGTTTAATGTGTAGAACAAAAGAGGAAGCAAAGGAATTCCACGCTGTGCTTTTGATGTGCTATTGTTTCAAAACTAATAGGAATTTCAGGATTTGTTGGCAGAGTTTTCCACCTAATAATAGTATATTCATGTCATTTAACGTACATACAGTAAGTACACATACTTACTATCTATCTTGTGAAAACACATTGACGTGTGGTAATTACAGACGTAGATCTATTTAATATGCCACTAAAACAATGTTTGCATGTCTCTGTCTGAGGCTGCGTGAAAGGATTGAAATATGACATGTTGCATTGGGAGTCTATTTTCGTAAAATTCATAGCGTGTACCAATAGAGTCTTTATGACTTGATCGCCACCAAAGTTCCACATAGGTATCTTGGACCATATAGCCAAACGTGCTACATATATGAGGTAATATTTTGATGTATATATATGTGTGATTTTCTCGTGAAGAATACATCACCTTCTGAAATTTCTATTAATTAATAAGAACGTCAGGAAACAATTTTTACGCCTTGAAATCGGATACCGATCAAGGATTTCTTGCTGAAGAGGACACCAAGCGTCCTCAATTGGCTGAAAATTTTCATCCCAAAACCTATGTAAATTAAAATAATTAGGGTTCTAAGCGGTTCAGAAATAGTAACATCGAGAAATGTTTGTTCTTAACCTGTCATCCCTAAAAGTAGAGCAACTCAATAAGAAACGTGACAAAACTGACATTTAAAAAGCTGACAAAGCTGAACCTTAATTATCTTTGACACCAGATATTATATTGCCATTAACGCCCATTAAGATAACAACACAAAATCGCATAATTGGTAGGAAAAGCAATTATGTGGAATAAATGAGCAATGTTATGCGTAATTTGAATTCACAATTTTGATAGCCTTTCGTAAAAATATGGCTGAACACAAAGCTGAACTCCAGTTTTTACTTCATTTATAAAAAAATATTTTAGTTTCCAAATAAATTAAAAAGGGAAAGAAGTATGCCCGTTAGGTGGTGCTCAAATTGTGCAGTTCGGTATGCTATCGCATAATTGTCGCCACAATTTTGCCATTTCTCATCCGTTCAAAATCTTACAATGCATTTGGAACTAGTAAGACTGAAACTGCTAGTCATGATTCAGTATAATTCCATGGCGCCATGCTGATTTTGTACAAAACATACAGCAGGGTGGGAACATCAGAATACAAATCTTGATCCCTTACTGAACTAGATCTTTTCATTTTCTGATTATTTGACAATTGTTATTTAGTACCTTACTAGCTGTAAGATATTGATCAAGCAAAAGTTCCATAAGATATCGGCTATTGGGGATTTTTTGTGAATGTGAAATTAGCCTGAACGAGGATACTGTGGCCATAGAAATCTAGAATTGACAACTCAAGTTAATGTGTTTATGCCATGTTTTGACACCAGATGTCTCTGGACCCCTCCTGCCATTTTCAGCAGTTTCACACTCAGTGCTGGAAAGTATGGGCATGAACCACCCCCTCCCCCTCCTGGGAAAATGCATTTCTGGCCATTTCAGATCATTTTAGACACTTTGTGGAAAAAATTCAATGTATTTTGCTGTTTGACTTAGAATTTCTTGAGGGAGTTGGCTCAAGGGTCAAACAGAGAGACAATGTAAAAGTTAAGAGTCTTGTAACTTTTGTAATGGGAAAATGTGAAAAATAAATTGGGGCCATTTCAGATAATTCTGGGACTGGACCCCCCCCCTCCCCCACACTGTCTACCCCTTACAACTTGTAATGAAAAAATTCGGAATTTTTTGTGGCCATTTCAGATTATTCTGAGACCAGACACCCTCCCCCCCGGGAAAATGCCTTTCTGGCCATTTCAGATCACTTTAAACACTGTTTTTTACTACTGGACTCCTTGAGGGAGTTGGCTCAAGGGACAAACAGTGAGACAGGTTCAAAGTGTACTTTAAATGGGATATCTAAGCAAATTGTCACTTTAAATTCGCTTTAAGACCTAAACAGTCAAAACATTTTACTTTACATGGGATATCTAAGTAAATTGTCACTTTAAATCCACTTTAAGACCTGTTGTGGAGTTAGACTTGAAAAATTCTTGATGTAGGCATGTACTGGACTAACCAGAACGAGGCTGTAACTGACAGGTTGTGTCGTTTTGATTTGTTTTTGTTTTAGGCAATGACGCATTCATTCTAGGTGTTTTCTAATTCTTTCCCCTGTTAAATTAGGCAAATTTGGCAGATTAGACAGATTTAGCATGGAATTTATACTATTATCAGTAAGATAGCTGATGGTGGTCAAATCATGAAATTCCTATAAATTTTTAAACGTGCAGAACAACAAAAGGAAAGAAAAGAATTCCACGCTGTGCTTTTAATGTGCTATTGTTCCAAAACTGATAGGAATTTCAGGATTTGCAGTGACTAATTTCAGGTGCTGACTGAATGTTGTCCTCTTCAAGATCCTGCCATTGATAATCTACTAAAACTAGTCTAAATTTGCCTGTCTAATCCGCGAAATCAGTTTGTTTTGTTGGAGTCAAATACATTTTCTGTGTCACAATTTACATTATGAAATATTTGTTCGAAATGATTCCACGTAAATTCTTTACTAACGTATTATTAAATTCCTATCATTTGGGGAACAACAGCACATCAAAAGTGCAGCGTGAAATTATTTTGTTGTCTCTTTTGTTCTGTACGTTTCCGAAATGATAAGAATTTCATGATACGTATCTAGTAGCTGAACAGTCGGCGATTGATAACGCGAAAGGCAATGTATATACTAACACGCGTTAGCAAACGAGTACGCATCACGGGTATAAATAATTAGAGTAATGAGTAATATAAAGAGAACTGATATGTATCATATAAAAGACCGTTTGCAGCTACAGACAAGAAGTTGGAGCTTCTGTGATCGGAGATGACAAGCAGCATGAAACCTTCAGTTTTAATCTTGCATTTTCTTTTTGGTAAGTACTTCGTTTTTTCTTATTTTTTCTCAATACAATAAGAATTTAAAAAATCACCTTTTCAAAGATTATCCATTTTACCTCTTTTAGGGCAATGTATGGCAGATGAACCATGTGCTCGATTTTCAGAAATAATGGGGAAACCTTGGACTGGGTGAGGTAAAACGGCAAAATATAATTTTACTAAAAAGAAGAAAATCGTATTAACTTTTAAACAGTAAAATTTCACACTGTATTTTAAGGGCCTTAACCCTGGTGAAATGATCGAACTTTGGATTTGGTCTTCGTTCCAAACATAATGCCCATCTTCAATTTTAACAATATGCCAAGGAGTGGGTACCAGGATGACTGGGGCTCACCTGCCTCAATACAAATAGTACAGCTTTTCCTTGAGCGACATCATACCATATCTCCTTCCAACAGACGATTTAGTCAATTATGTTTTAAGCTTTATAGTCTAGGTTTTTCTTAATTTTTATCTAGCCTTATTTTGCCTAGTATACATGTCTCATTAGATAAAAATGTAACAGGATATACCTATTTTTAATATGACATTGTTTTCAGTGCATGAAAATTGGACAATTTCCAGTAAAAATACCATATCACACTATTTGAATGTATTGAATCTATATATCATTGCCTAAATTAGCACATTTCAATTCTATCTAAGTGAACAGGGTTACAAAACACCTAATATATTTGACACTCTATGTAGATTTTGCACTACAAGATGCCGCTCTCTATGCATGCTCCATAGGACCGCGCCCCTTCAAAAACAAATACATTGGGTGTTCTCTATTGATTAGACAAATTATGCAATGGAATGCTAATGCATCCCGACCAATTCAGAAATATAATCTTTACTGTGGCCTTTAATTTAAAAGTAAGACACCCTAATTGTTATAAGTTTATTTCTCCTTTTAGAAATGACAATGACATTCGTGAATATGATTATCTACGCAGAATTATTATTGACACTATTAATGAAACAAGAGATGGTATAAAGAATATGACTGGAAAAGACATAACATCGTCGTGTGACAGAGAGAAAATGATCTGCGAAGTATTCGGTAAGATTTTCATTCGTGCATTTAGATAACAGTAACAGAATGCAGCTCCTGCAATTCCTATCAGTTTTGGAACAATAATTAAAGAGCACAGAGTGAAATTCTTCTGTTTTCTCTTTTGTTCTGTACGTTTGCAAATTGATGGGAATTGCAGGAGGTAAGGTGCACAAAATCTCTTTAATATGGTGTCGGTTAATCAGCTCCACTCATCTGGTCAGCAAACCTGGCATTTCAAATTAGTCTATCAAAGTGGGCTTTTAAGCCCAAAAACTACCACAAAGGCCTTAAAACTGCCCAAAACCCATTTAGCAACAACACATTTAGTACTAGCAGTACCTTGATTGTAAAGAAATAGGTCACAAAGAAATTGTATTAGTGCATGAAATTCTGTTCTTCATCTCTTGATTTTGATTGAAATGGAATAAGTGGCCTTTGCACGGTTTTTTTGAGAACACAAACTGCAGTGGATTTCTATTGTGTGTCTTTCAGGATTTACAAATCTGAAACAACTGCATGACTTTCTTCACAAAACAATACCCTTCCGGCGGCCTTTCAGCTATAATACGGCTTGTGACGAATATAAAGTATGTATAGAATTTTTTTATTTGCCAAATAACTGTGTATGTGAGTTTCATTGATCAACATGAGTAAATTGTGTAGTAAGATATTAGTGAACTTTGTCAATAATGTAATAATAGTCTAATTGAAACACTAACAAAAAAATCAACTTCCAATACTTAACATTCGCCCTTTATGCAGATCACCAGAGTATAGTGCGAGCTGCCCTTGCTAATAGGGCTCACTGCCAGCTTGGCAGCTGCAGTATGAATAGGGCTTTCCAGCTCTACTGCGGTAGAACGGAACATGAGGTGTTGGCACAGACACAAACGCACAGCGTTGTTCTTTCTACAGAAACAAGTTTTGTCAATACCCGCCACCGTGCAGTGATGACATTCTGTAATGCTCTCGATTTATAATTGCTTTTTCCGAACCCTGCTCTGGCCACTGATCATTTCTCATGCACAGGAATAGTGGCCAATTTTGAACGCTTCCTGTCTGGGGGGACCTGAAGGGTGTTTACTTTTCACGTCGTCACGATAATGTCAACTATAATGTCGACATAATCCCGAGTCCTGTGAATAACTTCCAACAAAAACTGTTCTAATTCAAAGTATTCATGAGCAAAATGGATCGCTGTGTTTAAAATTAGGTTTATATTAAATTTATCCAGGATATAGTAAACTGTAAATGAGGCATTTCTTTTTATCAGAGCATTTTGCCCATTATTGAGGAAGAAAAATGGTACGATATTTCATATATAAATAAAATCTACAACATAACCAAAGGCTTCGCAATGTGGATGCAGAAATCTGGATTTCCTGAAACTTTTCCTCCGTCAACCAGTCACGAAGGTGAGTAACACCAAATGAGATATCAGGATTTCAGGTTTTTTTCTGTTGAATGACTTAAAAATTACAAATGCGATGCTATCATTCCAACTAATCAAAAGGTATTATGGAAATAAAGGCAACACAATTGGGTTTTCCTATTTACTTTTTTACCTGATTGGACAAAATATATAAAGCTAATTTGTCTAATTAGGCAAACAAAAAATAGATGAGAAAAACATTGAATGATTAGAGCAAAATAAGTGGATTGTGAAAGAATAAAGTGCATTTATGCCAAGTGTAGTCAGTCACACAATAAAGAAGGTCTGGATTATTCACCGTTATCCTTACACTTTTCTTGTGTGACTGCACAGCATGCAGTGTAAGTAACGCTCGGGCACCTAATATTCAACACATTTCCGTGGTATCTATTATATAATTCACAAGGGTCATAACAAGTAATTCCAGTCGCGTATACATAGAAGGCCAAAGAAGGGACCTACTATAAGGTACCGTAATGTCAGTCTCTAAAGCAAATGAACCAACAGCAGCGACATCTGGCGGTCAGTTCGGGTTTTAGTCAAATTACCTCGGCTGTCCAGGGTTTTAATGTGAAACATGTTCTTGAAAATTTCCTAGGTCCTGACCTCAGCTTCTGAAGTTTCTGTCGTTTTTAGAACATTTGCAAACTGGAGAATTCCAAGCTGTATTACTGATGCACATGAACATAAAGCGTGAAGGTTTAATGTTTCATGATCTTCTGCTCTATGGGGGGGATAAATATTTTGAGTCTCTTTTGAGTCTTTTTATATTCTTTACACATTTATTTTGTAGAATGTTTTCCCCTTGAATATAAAAAAGTTCTTGTTCATTCTGTAGTCAATGTAGAAGCACTGCAGAAGATTGTTGATGAAATGGATCTAAACGACAAAGATACATTAGAGTTACTGAGGGGCCTACTGACTGATCTGCTGCCGCTTGGTCCCCTTAACGAGGGGGATACAGGCCGCTACAAAAACCGTACAACAGTAGAGAATGTAGTTGATTGGATGGAAGGTAAATGTTTTCATTTTCGGAGCTGATCAAGAAGAGTGTATTAAAAGTTTAACGGTTACATAAATTATATACTTAAGGTTTTTACTGTCCTCGTAAACGGGAAGTTAATGTTTTCAGGCTTTTGTCTTTTGACTATTTTTATTTAGATTCGAATGACTTCTCTACCTACATTGGATATATAAAGGATAATACGAACAGATGGGTTAACATGCAGTTCAATCGAGTGTTTTTGGGCTTTGTCAGGAAGAACTTCGACAAGATTCTGTGGGTTCGTAATCTACTACATGTCTTTTGCTTGTACAGTTTCTCTTGCATGAAAGTTAGCAAACAGTAGCTTCGTCATGTCTGAACAAGCTATTATCTTGTTGATTTGTTTTATTGACCCTCCTGCATCAGCAGGAGGGTCTATGTATTGGACGATATCTACATTTGTGTTCTGTGCCGCCATTGCAAAAAGTTGACCAGGACCCCCCCCCATCCGGACTGGGGAAAATGCATTTCTGTCCATTTCAGACAATTCTAGGCAACAATCGGAGTAGGGGGAGGCATGAGGGTCAGTGCTCCTATCTGGACACCTCGTTGTAAACAGAATTTGAGTTATTCAATTAATAACGTTGATAGGGTAATATTGAACTCGAAAATTGAACCTAAGTTATTCTCATGATAAAATGTTGTTATTTCATTACAACCAAAACAAGAAATTCTAACAATTTAACTTTTGAATCTTATACTTGGTAAAAACTTCTATTGACTATACATGTATACAAAAATTGAAAAAAGCAGGTTGAATACCTATTTTTAGTTAAGTCCATCAAAAAAAGTAGATCGAATAGATAATATCTTTTTAGATGTGACTAAGAAATCATGAAATCGCTTGTTAATGTGTTGAAAATGAAATTTGGATTTTCAGGACCATGCATACTGACAGAGCATTAATTTTAGAAAACGGTTTTGTTGAAATTTTTGAACGATCACCAATAGCTTTGTCACATCGGGATTCTACTGGCTTTGTTTCTTTATCAATGTTGTTGGAGTTATTTGTAGATGACAATTTAAATTAATCAAATACAACAATAAAATACATTTAAAATGTTCAGTTCCATGAATATGGCAAATAGATTTTACTCACTTTAAATTTTCATTGACAAAAACAGAATAAACCAAATATTGTTCCTAAATAAACCAGGCTGACGTTTTTGGATTTAAAGGTGACGAAACTAATGACATCTTTTGCATCAAACGTTTATCTACCTAGTAAAGCATACCTTCAAGCTGAATGTTTTGCACTCCTTGTATCTCATCTTTTTGTTTTGCAGTACGAAGAATCTTTGAGAATTTTCCAGAACTCCAACCTACCGAAACTTGATACATCTGACTGTCCAAATAATTAGAATTGTTACAATGACACTGATATCCATGAATACCGAACAAGTGTCTTTGCAGTATATAGCATGAAGTAAAAAAAAATTGCCAATTAATTCAAAGCAACCAGACTATTGCTTATTGATCACATCAAAATGTAACCACAGTTCAATGTAGCAGTTTAATTTTCTGAAACTCTGTTCGGACCAGCAAACAAAAATAATATCAGAACTTACCTTATGGGAGCTCCCTTAAATTCCCTTATGCACACAATTGATATGATTTTTGTGTAATGTATTATTATCTCCACAATACATTACAATACAAATAATATGTTAAGAATAGCTTATTTGTGTCATATTATTAATCGTAGTAAATGAAGATGAAAAGTCTGGGGGCGGGGTAGGGGGGCCTAGGTAACTCAGATCGTGAAATTACTATTAAAAGTTCACATCCAAATTTCAGTAGCTCAGCATGAAAGTCAATTGAAAATTTCATGCTGAGTTATTGAAATTCGGTCTTTAACTTTTAATAGTAATTTCACGATCTGTTTTCACAGAATTATCTAAAATGCCCAGAAATGCATTTTCCCCAGTCAACTTTTCTGCAATAGCTAGCTAACAGGAACACAAGTCTAGTTTCCCTTGAATACATAGACCCTCATTGCCAATAGCCATGAAGATCAATAATTGTAGTAGTAAAGTGAATTTTTTTGACCCTGATGCAATGAGGGTCTATGTATTGGAGGAAATGTAGGTTTGTGTTCTGGGCAGCCATTGCAAAAAGTTGACCAGGACCAGGACCCCCCCCCCCTCCTCCGGACTGGAGAAAATGCATTTCTGGGCATTTCAGACAATTCCGTGAAGAAGTTGACCAGGACTCCCCCCCCCCTCCAGACTGGGGAAAATGCATTTGAGCTACATATTTTACAAAGTTTATAAAAATAGAAACAAGATGTTTGACGTAATTTCAAGTATTTTGTCACAAAGTTTGATTCCATAAGGTCATTACTATTGCAAAACAAGTAAAGGAATAGTTCCATCCTTCCACATAACTTGTTGGACTTCCCAATAGTAAGTTAATGGATGCTTATTTTTCATGCGTAAGGGTGCATGCAGCAGCTGAAGGGCCAAAAATTCAATGTGTGTTTTGTATTCTGATGAATTTGTGCCGAATATCCAATAACACTTGAAACCGGACCTTTAAATGTGATTAAGAGCTAAAATATATAATAAAATAAATATGATAATCAAGAGCTAAAATAGAGGACATGTACATAATTGTGCAATTATTGCAAAATTATGATAATACATGGACAATGAGTCTAATTTTATTTAATATCTAATTTTACCGCAGGATACACTCCATCAAGCCTTTCGCATGAACACAAATGGTTTTGTGCATGTGTGCCAAACTGTAGCATAGAGGTTGAATCATAAAATTCCTATCAATTTGAAAAGTAAAAAAAAACAAGAGAGAACAAAAGAATTTTGTAATTTTGACGTGTTACAATTCCAAAACTGATAGTGTCATTGTCTGTGACCTGACTTTGTTGAAGATCTGGTTGAAATTCCAAGGTTTGCGGAATTGTCTGGTTCCCGTTCTGACATTTAGTTGCTTTACCACCTAAATATTGGTACAAAACGCATGTATCTGAGAACACAAAAAATTATAATCATTTCTATTTGCACGGAAAGGGGTAGTATTTGATACGGTAGATGGAGACTTTGTATAAACTGATTTAATGTTTAATTAATGTTGATCCAAAGGTTGTGGAATCGAGCCCTGCACAGTACCAGTTCACCAATGCTGGAAAAAGTAGACTATGTGAACAGCGTAGCCCAGTAGGGAACGAAGTCCGTCAGGTGCTGCCACAATTGTTAGGCGGCAGAAAACTCCTATACTTTACCATTGCAGTTCTGTACACCACCACATAATTTTAGACCTAAAATCGCGCTTTGTCTGTCATAGTTTGTACCCTACTGCAGCTGAGCCTGTTGTACAGATACGCTTGCACATTGTACACCTCTGTTTGTGGAAAAGCAATAGAGAACACCCAGTGTATTTGTTTTCGAAGGAGCGCAGTCCTAACAGCTGTCGCAAATCGAGAATCCCCATTGACGGCCCATGGAGCATGCATAGAGAGCGGCCTCTTCCAGTGCGAAATCCCCATACAAACAAGCAAGAGTGCAAGTGGGAGAGTCAACATAACTTTAAATTTCATAGGGAATGTTACACAAAATCCACAATAAGTCAATGGGCCAAAATGGGCCCTGGTCAAACAAAAAGTTTAAAAGTATATCTGGTCACTAAAGTAATTGTCCGAGTAAGAGCGCGAAAGGCAATGTACATCAATGTGCAAACATAGTAATGTGGGTTGGTTAGTTTGGATAATGACTTTATAAATGTTACAATCATCGTGTATAATGTCACTAGCAGCTTAACCCAGCAAGTAGAAGCTTCTCTGATCGGCTTGAATAAAACTGAACATGAAACCATCAGTTTTAATCTTACTTTTTCTTGTCGGTAAGTACCACTAAAGTTTTCTGTGTTTTTAAAAAAAAAAATCATCAAACCCTGAATATAAAGATGGTTTCTTCTGTTGCTTTAGGACAATGTATGGCAGGCGAACCATGCGCTCGATTGGCAGAAATAATTGGGGAATCTCTGGACTGGATAAGGTACACATATATGCCAATCCATAAATTTTGGAACGGCAGAAAGTTATGCTAAATTTCATACCTGTCATTTATGTAAAAGAATTTTGACTCACAAGTGTCTGAATTTACATGAGCATCTCCTGAAATCCCTATCATTTTGGAAACGAAGGGAACGAAAGAATTTCATTCAGTGTTTTTGATGCGCTATTGTTCCAAAATGATAGGGATTTAACCCCCTGCGGCTCAATACTTTTGTCACGTTTATATGTAGAAACGTCCATTTGGTATTTTCGTTTATAAAACATAATAGTGCCTACAAAGCATATTTTTAATTACAAGTCAGAATTTGTATTTCCTCTTTTAAACAATAACATTTCGTACTTTGTCTCTCACAAAATAAAGAACAAGGGGATTTGTGTAAGAGTTTATTCTATCAAGATCAATTGTAAAAGTCTTTATTCTAGCCTTTGCTGCTAGGGTGCACTGAAGTCCTTTTATTTGGTTTTTAGATATGATTATGACATTGGTCAACTTACCAATTGGGAAATGTACAGATATATCGACGAGGCTAGAGATGAAATAAAGAATAAGACTGGGGTAGACATAACATCATCCAGCGAGAGAGAGGAAGCTATATGTCAATTATTCAGTAAGATTATCACTACGGCCTTCAGATAACAACACTAGGAACACAAAATTACATTCATACATTCATGACTAGTCAGTCAATGGATTGTTTTGCGCGCATGCCTAAATTATTACTCAAAACTTGTATCAGTTGTGTACATAAGGGAAAGTAAGGGAGCGTCCATAAGGAATAAGGAAACGTCTTGTTGCTCTAATACGCTTTTTACGTACTGACAATGTTACTGTTGCATATTTTTTAAAAGTTTGCGAAAACAAGCTTAGAAATTGGGTTTTAAATTGTCAATATGTTTATTTGTGAGATCATGATGAGTCGTTTTGTGAAAGGTTTCCCGTCGTTGTCGTCATGTCGAACATAATGACAAGAAAAATTTCATAAATGAAATACCTATTCCTACATAAAAGGAAGTTTTTTTTTCACAATTTGTTGTGTGTTTCAGGATTCAAGAAGCTGAAGCAACTCTATGACTTCATCGATGATCCCAACTTGACACCTTACAATGAGATCTGCTTTCATTACGAAGTATGTATGAGTAAAAATGTACTTGGAGATCACAAAATTACAATTAAAAGTTCAGTGTCCCGTTACAATTTAATTTCATGCTGAGCTTATTCAATTCATTTCTTGCGGGGCTGCTTTTGTTTCACAAATATACTATGATATGGGAAATGTAGATCTGTTGGAGACATTCCAATGATGAAAATTTAATCCCACGAAATATACCTGGTGATATGATGCATTACTCGTAAAGCATTAACCAAGACGGTAGCTAGATGTATTGACCAGCAGTATAAGGTCTATTAGATGTGTAGCAGATCTCAATTTTTCTGTTTTCCGCCCGACGATAAGGGACAATAAGTTGCGTAAAAGGCTTTAAAGCACTGGGCAATTATTTTTGCGTACTGTGGATTTCACACTGAGATTTTTTGATATCTGCATACATCCAAAAAATGTATACTACCATACAAATAATCAAATATCAAAACCAATGCTCTCACATAATGAAAATTTTGTATGATGGAAATAGGCAATGTTCAATCTTGGCATATTGTTACTTATCGTCCCTTATCGTCGGGCGTCTACTCTTTGGTGCAACTTTGTGTCGGGCGATTAACTTGAATAGAAAGTGTTTTTCTGAAAAAAATTGAGTACTTATCTACACAAAATGGTCAATTATGTAGTGTTATTTCTAATAACATGCCACTAGTTATTGCTCATTAAATAGTTTCCAATTACGTAAGAGCAATTTTGTTAACGGAAGATGATAATTACTGTCGACTAGCATCAATCGGTGGTGAGGCGGAGTGAATGCAAAGAGCAAGCGAAAGCTTAAAGCCATTTCTATT
>JBCAUI010176194.1:0-17410 GCA_038406195.1 Haplosyllis anthogorgicola
GCATGTACTCACACAGCTTGGGCAAGGAGCAATGGCTGCCAGATTGGAAAGAAATATCCATACTCCCTTCCTGTGACGTTTATACACATGTGATCATAATATTTTGATGGTTTTAACTCTCGAGAGTGGAAAAAATGTCTACAAATTGGTGCCGTCTACAAAATCGGCCTCTACTATTATCGATATGAGAGAGACCGACATGGGAAGGAACCGATGTGGGCGGCTATCCTTTAACTAAGGGCGTCGCCACCATCGATCTATGACCTACTTGTTAAAATATGGCGGAAGCTCAGGTAACTGATTGATAAATTTCCGCATTTTATTGATTTTTGCCTGTTTATCTTGATAATGATCGAAGTGACATATTTACAGAACCAATACAAGGCATTAGTTATGTGTTACATTTAATATTTTTGTCTGTTTCTCTTTAAAAACGCGTAGATGAAGGTAAGCAAAAGTTTTGTGAAACCGTTTCCTAGTGACTGATGGGGTCCAGACCCATTTTTGTGATTAACGGTAACGATAGTGTTTTGAGACAAAATTGGAGATGATAAGACTTACGATAGTGCATGTCTAGGGTCTGTGGAAGATAGAATCAGAGGGAGTCTCATATATTCTTTTGTTAACTATAAATGGGGGACGTGTTTTTGACAGATGGTCATGGTTGATTGACATTGTTTTCACGAAAATCTTAGAAGGTTCCAGCCAGAAATATGCATGTGGGACGAAGACATTTACAAATATATTCTCATTATCTTAAAGATAATTTACCATGGCTAGCAGAGGATTGAAGAAATTATACATGAGACAGAAAACATTGTTTAATTTGCAGAATGTAGATCAGTGGTTAAATTGGAGACGATGATCATTGCAAATCTCACTAAATTGATAAGTGGCAATGAATCACCAGAAGATACATGTCACTGGCAATGCGATTGTTATAAGTTACTGCCTAAAGTGATGACGTTTTTGTGACAATTGCTGTGCAAATAATGAGCAGTGCAGATAAAGAAAATAGAGGATAGAATCGCAGTCATAAATAACTGTTCACCACATAGATGTATTTGTAGTATCGAACATGGAAGTAAATGTAAGGTATCATGAGTAATCAAAATAATAAGATGACTAAGTCCAGTGACAACAGTTTTACCTGTCTCCTAACAAGAATTCGAAGGTCGTTCCTAAAGCAGGCTTTTGATCTTTAATTCAGCCTTATTGATGATGATTTATATAAGATACAGGTTCCTGGCAAGAGATGTTCCAAGTTAATGTACTGGCTAGGGTTCATAATGTGGAAAACAAATTTTCGTCAGTCACAGTTTAAACCATAGAACTGTGAGGTGGTCCAAAATAGAATACGAGAACGATTTTGGTGCTTCTTCATGAATGAGAAAATAAATATTGAGCTGTACACTCTTGCTAATTTTGTAATTTTTCTTCTGAATATTTTACTAGATATAGTCTAGTAGTATTTTTATTCTACTTTTTTTCTCAGATTTTTGCATGGTCGTACAAACAAATGAGCTTTGATTATATAATGAATTTTTCATTCAATACAAGCAGCATAAGAAATTAATGAAGAGCTAATAGTGCTTTATTGATGTTAAGAAAGTTGTTCCTTTGAAAATCAATTATTTGATTAAAACATTGCCACATCTTGTCTTAAATAGAAAATTTTAAGTGTTGAATCTGCAGAAAAAAAACCAACATTTTTATTTTAGGCACGAGTGTTGTACGATTTTGAGAGTGGAGGGGAAGGAGAATTGAATTTAACAGCAAATGAAACATTAACAATCACAAATCAGGTAAGAGATTCATCTTTTATTTTAAAAGTACCGAATTGTACATGTGGCTGTGAACCTTTACGTATATTATTTGCATGTATAAATCAGTTGCAAGGAGTGAATGGCAAGTCATGTACTTAAAAGATCCTTTTCCTTGAAACTTTTAACCCATTATTTTGTCAGCTTGTGGCTGAGATTGAAAATGTCACTTTAAATCGTGACATCATGATTTCTGAGTGAAACGTAAATGAAAACTCTTTGAAGAGTAAATCATGAGCTATCTTTGGTAAAATTGGTGAAAGTGATAATGTAAAAAAAGTCATGTTCTACAAATAAAGAACATCTTATTCGATGATGCCTGTAATTTTGACTGCAAATTTTCAACAATAGATATTTCAACACTGACAAAACAGTTAAGTTAACGCGTCAACTTCAGAAAAGTTAAAAGTTAAAAAATTGTTGAAACGTATGCAAGAATATATTATCGACAATTATCAATTTGTAAAAATTAGACATTAAATTGATTATGCATGTGCATGTATGAAGATCGTTTTTCATCATGTTCAGGCTGAAAGTAACCTAATTTTTTGTTCCCATTGAGTCGCTGATCTTTTTATGAAAAATTGCGAGACAAAACACATTGGCACCTGCCCAATATTTACCTAAACTGCCACGAAAAATGTACTTTAACCGTTTACATAATCAGCTCTCACGCAATGATTATTGTTCCCTTTCTTTCTGCACCAAGGAATCCAAATTTTCTTGTAAATTATGACAATTAGTTCGACGAAAATGAGAGATATTAGGAAGCAAACAATAGGGTGTGTTAGGTACTTTTGAGGGGTCATTCATCCTTTGCAGACAATTTTCATGAATTTTTTTTTTTTTTTTGTGGCGCTGCCAGCCATGAATGTTGCATTGCTTGTCTGAACGCGAAGGTAGTGACTATGTTGCTTTGCTTTTGGAATAATCTTAACTCGGGTGCAGTCAAAAGAAATTTCAAGAAAACACTTGTTTTGAGATCAATGATTTGAGGTACAAGTTACTAAAAAGAAAGGTGACAGTGATTCACGATTCTTCGTTTGAATAGAAAAAGACTTTACTTTGTGTCGCACCTATTAACCTTAAAGTCCACGGCAAATCACGAAACATTTTAGGGGGATCGTTATTGTAAATTTAATTAAAAGTATTCGTGTTCTAAACGCTATTGCCCTTTAGCCATACAGATAAACAGATAATACGAGAACGGGATACCTTTTCATTTTGTAATTTGTCAACCAAAAAATTGAGAAATTATGTCATGAGATAAAAGTCCAAACTGTAGTGCTAAGGATAACATGGTTAGTCATAACAACGAGTTTTGTTTGTACACTAGGATATCGGTGAAGGATGGTGGGAAGCAAGAAACTCGAAAGGACAAATTGGACTGGTGCCATCTGCTTATGTCGAGGTATGTGTTAAGAAAGAAAGTCATTTTTGCATGCTGTAACCATTACGTAACACAGACATTGAGTCCTAATTGTGAACGTGTGCCACGTGTGCCATGATTATACTCAACAATTTACAATTAAAAATAAGTTGCAGATCGTAAACATGCATATTATTACTTCAAGACCAATGAATTCGAATTCAGTGGAACTATACAGTAGAACCTATCTTGAGCGACACTCAATTTTTTCCACCAAAAAGTGTTGTAAAAGGCAGGCAGGGTGTCGCCTAAGACAGGGTCATTTGAGCTGGTTTTAACTACTTTGTGTACAGTGGAAACGGGTCGTAAAAGACAGGATTTCGCTCAAGACAGGTGTTGTTCAAGACTGTATTCTGATTATGTAGAATGAACTTGGTCTTTTTTGAAACTGCAGTAACTACAGTAGAACCTGTCCTAAAAGACGCTTGTCTTGAGCGACAACTTTCCAAAAAGCACAGTTCAAACCAATTTCAGTGACCCTGGCTTGAGAGACATCCTCCTTTTTATCACACTTTGGGTTAGAAAACCTGAGTGTCGCTCAGGACAGGTTCTACTGTACAGTATATTTTTTATTCTTTGGCGGTAGTTGACCCACTCCAGATTTTAGAACATCCACTGATGAAAGGCAAGAAAAATTATATAATGCAGAGAATCCCTTAAGCTTTCAAAAGGACTGGTCCGGGCCAGTACATTTAAATTTTCTTTAGTCTAGATCAAATTCAAATAGTCCTACTGGCCAGTATTTAAAGAAATCTTCCCTAAAATTTTATCATGATGGAATGCCGAAAATTATTTGGTGAGACATAAAATAGAGTCCATGGCCAAAGTCAGGTAAAGGGCTAACGGACTACCGCTAAGGCAATCCCTGTAAAATTAAATGACATGTATTTGGTTATTTCAGATTACGTCATTTGCGGAGCCCAAGATACCTCCACCACCTCCCCCAGCGACGTACATGTCTCAGACGTCGGTTGAACGTAAGTCACAGTTCGGCAACGCGCACCCATCAGCTCCCCCACCTGTAACGATCCTCCCGCAGCCAGCAGTGCAACAAAAACCACAGGTGCCTCCAGCTACATGGCAGCAACCACAGGTAAGGGTGCTTTTATGAAAAGTAAGATGTAATTAACAATGGATGAATGTATAGTAAAAGATTAGTACAGCTGTATGCTGATTGAGAGCATGGACAAGTCCAGGGTTACATCAGTGTTGCACTTGCTCTGTTGCACATGACATTATGCAGTGTTCGAAAAAAGTTTTTAAACCAGTCAGACCGAAGAATAGTCGGTCACCCCAAATACATTTGTGCTATTACTTTAATTGCAAAATTGTCTGACAAATTTTAAAATCAGTCAGACCGAAGCAATTATGTCACTGTCCGACGGACTGGCCTTATTTCAAACACTGCATCGTGTGCACTAAAAGTTAAACTCGGTGCAGCGCTGATTGACTCCGGCTTCTTCTCAGTCTGTATCCTCTCTTAGTGTGAGATATACAGATAAAAACGGCATTACTTAATAGACTGTAACAGTAAGCAATAAAAGTGCAACGGAACAATTAGCCCGTGCGTTTGGGTATTTACTTAAATATAAGGCCAGACTTTTTTTATTTGTTGGATTACGTATTATTGGAAGAAATTTTTCAGAGTGGCGATCGGAAAAAAAATTAAAATAAAAATTGACTTTACTGTACATTTTTGTAATTTTGATTAAAATTCACAAAATTGATGAACAATTTTTCCAAACGCTGTTTGTCGGAGTGACGGAAAGTGATGATTTTTGTATTATTTGGGCTCTGATTCTTTCTTCTTTTTTTTTTTTGATTTCTTGATTTCTGAGAGCGGCGGGAAACGTAATCCAACAAATAAAAAAGTCTGGCCTAATTTAGTTATAACGTTGGGTAGCAGTGTGCAAAAAACTCGCTCGCCCAGGCAACCAAAATTCAGGTTAGGCGAGCAGAAATTTTCTCCTGCTGGCACGACTCGTGACCATAGATATCTCTGAAAATTTGTGTGAAAATTTTGCAAGTGACAGTCATGTTTGCTTACAATTTGAAAGATATATATGAAGTTAACTGTAATATTAGATTTGATTAAAGGTAAATCCGCAGCAACTTTGTGTACATGCACACAGATGCAGAAAACTCTTAATCTTCTTACTTGCAGATGGTGAACTTCTGTTTGAAGAATTGAAGAAGGTGAATCAGGCTGGTGAGTACATTTGTTATCAGTTGATAAAGATCAACAATACACTCTTTTCGCATTGAGAAATCACAACATCCAACTCGTACCATTCATCCAAACAACAGCCTAATTGTAATTCCCTTCCCTGCTACCTTCCTTATCCGTGCCCTCCCCCCCCCTCCCCCCCCCCAATAACCATAGCGTTATTTCAACCACCATCAGAAGTGTCAGTGCTGTCGTAACCTCTGCTAAAAAGATACTGGGTGTGTTTGTTACAGATGATGTGAACCAGGGCGTGCAGCTGGACGAGGGAGAGCTGATGCTCGATGCACTCGGAGGATTCCTCATCTTCGTCAATAGAGCCGGAAAAATCGTCTACATTCACCCCCAGGTGGCCAACATACTAGGTGTACAACAGGTTCGTTATGCCGGTCATTGCTATGTGATACGGTCAGTTATGGTATGTCTTCTGGTGAAACCAATCAACTTTCCAGACAGTAGTAGGAGGTGGATTGCCACATTATTTTTGATAGAAACACCCTTTGAAAATTGGAAAAAGGCCCTGAGTTACAGGGATGTATCTAGAGTACGTATTTGCGAGATTCACGCATTTTTTGACAATGTACACACTTTTATGAAGTTTCTGTGACCATTTGTGCACATAAACATAATTGGGATAGGTAATTTGTGAGATATACTGCACATCTTCTCAGAAATGTACGCATTTTTGTAAATAAAATGCATAAGATGTACACAATTTTGAGACCCATCACTGAGTTAGGAAAAGGTGGAAAACATGCTTTGTTTGAAAAGAATGTTAGAGGTGTAAGCAGCCGTATTTGAATTTTTGTTCACAGTGTATGCGGATGAGGCAGCGGATACCAGTCAGAATTGACACTAAGATTCATAGTGTGAAAATGAGGAAGCAAATAATTGATAGATCCACCCAAATAGTAGGGTCACCCCAAGTCGGAAGCAGAGGGCGCCAGTGGTAAAAATTGGAAAGAAATGTAATGGTAACTTGTTGTAACGTCTGTGTTTACAGGTTGAAGTTCTAGGTCACAGTGCGACAGAGTTCATCCACGAAGAGGATCATCTGGAGTTCCAGAAAAACCTGGAGTATGACACAAGCACGCCACCTAGTGTTATTACGAACGGTACGTAAAGGCATAGGAACGTTACAGAAAGAAGCAGCCAATGTTTCAAATGTGAAACTGCATATGTAAATAGCAACAGTAAATGTATGAAAACATGTATACATGTACATCAAATTTGTCAGCTATCGGGAAATTACATGTTCGTGCTTTCGAGCCTATTTATCTGCCGCAGCTCAGTGTTGCGTCAGTAGCATGAGGTGCATATGCCAACCCATGTTGATGTTATGATGTTACATCCTTCGATGTAGTACATGTACTGAATGCAGCAATTATCATCTTGTGTAATTGTAATGCTACCTGAGCAACAGGTAACTAAGTGATGAGTTTGTGATGTTTTGACGCACCGTAACACTTGGCTACTTGCAGATTATGACCTCATTTGATTTTGGGTCATGGCAACAAACATTGCGCTGTAGGTGAAGGTTGCAGTTACTCTCTGGGTTATCCATTAATTCCTTTACTTGTTGTTTCACAGATTCGTGTGACACGGTGGTGCAGGAGCGGTTATTTTACGTGCGCATGAAATGTCAGGCAGGAAGCCGGCACAAACAGGCTGGATATATCGTAAGTACAACTTGTACACTGAAACCTGTCTTTTACGACCTCTACATTTTGAGGCCACCAGCCATTAACGACCAGACAGTACGAAATCACAACTAGTTTGCATTAAAATTAACCTGCTTACAGACGACCGTAAATAATCATTAATGACTGATTTTTACATTTTATTTATTTTGAAATATGCTCACAAATTCAAGGATGGCATGCATTTGTGAGGAAAGTGTGGACAGTAATTGAATCCATTTGATTGTATATTGGCACGACAAAGTATATTATTTGGCGTTGTACTTTAATAAATGCCATGAACGGGTACAATTTATGAATAGGGAACAGGTGTTTTTGCATTGGTACCATTAACATAAAAGCAAAAATAACACAAGTAATTTATTATTTCAGTTGATGCAGTGGTCCGGAAGACTCCACGTGCATAGAGGAGGTGCGCCTGCGCAGGATAATAAGTGCAGAAAGACGGGCGGTGCAGTGCAGCCACCTATCGGTCTCGTGGTGATCTGCCGTCCGCTCCACTCGACTCCTATAGTGGAGATACGCATGGATGGAAACATGTTCATAACACGACACAACATGGAGATGAGGTTCACCTTCTGTGATACAAGGTACGCCAGGGCGAGATTTTAGTTGGGGGTTATTTTTTATTTTTTTTGTAAAATGTTAATCGAAAATTTTTGCAAGAGGAAATGAATGGAACTTTTTCTAATTGCCCCACTGTTTAAATTTGAGATACAAATTTTTCATAAGATTCAGTGTAAATAAATACTCCTTCTGTTGCTAGGATACTGAGCCTGTTGGGGTATGAGCCGTCCGAGCTGATTGGTAAAACGGCGTACCAGTTCCACAATCCTCACGATGCGCAGAAAATAAAGACCTGTCACGCGTCATGTAAGAATTGAACCAGTTTTAAAATGACTTCACAAGCAACATGGTCAGCGTTTGCCACCAGTCAGGGACAAATAATTTCTCCGTGTTAGGAAATTTGGTTCTCAGGGAAGTTTGAGATCTTGATCAAGGTCAGGGAAAAGTCGGGGAATTTTAAACTGACTGAAGAATGGCAATAAACCCTATCTTATTTTAAGCAAAAATATCTAAATTGTGTTTACGATTAATCAAAACTAGGCAAAAATTCAAGATACGTTTTGTAATCATGCCAATCTACCGAACACACATTTATTGAATCAGTAAGACAGGAACACCATCTCCATTAAACTACCCGACCCAATTTGGTCACTCTGTTCGGCCCGTTTCGGCCCGATGCTTGTTTCGTGACCTATCTTTCCTTACCCACTGACAGCATTAAATTTGATTTAAACTTACGCATATGTATAGACATGTTTAGCAAATTGACATTCACCTGTGTGTTGTAGTGATGTTGAAAGGAACTGGTGTGAGTAAATTCTACCGGTTCATGGGTAAGACGGGACGGTGGGTGTGGATGAAGTCGCGCGGTACGGTTATCTACAATACAAACCACGAACCGCAATACGTCATGTGTATCAACTATGTTTATACGTAAGTACATAGTATAAAAATGTATCTCGGAAATCAAAGCGCTTCCAGGTTTCGCCACATCAGTTTTTCACAGCACCATTTTGATGAATGAAACACGTGAGGATCTTTTTCCGTGACTAAATTACACTACAGTAGAACCTACTTTAACAGGCCACTCCCTTGAGCAACCACATGGCACTTGCAACCAACATGTTTTTTCTGGTATTTTCTCTTAGATAGCACATTAAAGTCATCACTGCTTTGTGAGGCCACCTGTCATTTACGGCCAATTTACGTTGAGAGTAAGGGTGGCCCCTCAAAGCAGGTTCTACTATAGTTCTTACATGCTGTGTCAGCAGAAGAAATAAGAGTGCAACAGGAATATAAATCATGTTTTGACTTACAACTACAAAATAAAGTTTTTCTTTGCTATCTTCACCCACTTAAATTAAAACAGCTGGAAGCAATAGGTAGGTATCAATTGAGCCTAAAGTTTAAACTCAGTGTTTATCTGTTAAAGGGACGAGGTTGGTAAGCGGTGGCAGTTACTGGAGGAACAGCGAGGCCAGACACAAGAGCCGACGATACAAGGCTTCATAGACATGGCTTCAGTCGAGGCGGCATCGTCAAAAAACACGGCCACGCAGTCAGGACTCACTGACTCAGAGCTGTCAGAAAATGGCCTGAATACCTCAAGCAGTGCTTCACCATCGTCATTGTCGTCTCCATCAAGCACAAGCAGCCCCGTGGCTAGATACAGCAGAGAGGTCCAGCAGGATGGCAATGAAGTGTACCAAACAGAGGCGTACCACAACAGAATTCCGCAGGTGCTGGACAATGGCTCTCCCATGGCAGTCGGAAGCAGCTCCGATGACAATGTTTTTGGTGACGAAAAGAGTCCAGCTAGTTTGTCTGTAAATGGCACAACTACCAGTAGTAGCCACAGTAGTAGTAGTAATACATCCCTCAGTCCCGCAGTGAGTGATAATGCACCCTACAGTAGCAATAGTGACAATAGTGAATTTAATACGGATATTTGCCTGGATGAAAGTACATTTGATCTGGGTGAGGATACGTTACAATGGTTGGAAGAAAACTTGCTCATGTCAATACAACCAGAGCAGTCTCAGATCGTCGTCTCGCAACAACAACCACAGCCGCAATCACATCATAGCACCTCGCAACCTGTACCCATTACCTCTACTGCACAGAATCATGTAACCATATCAACCACAATCCATCCGAGCCAAACCACGCATCCACAACAACATGTACTGCCATCTCCACAGCCACGTCAAGAGCGCAGTCACAGCTACACGGCCATAGCGACGGATCACGATTACAGCGCTAAGCCGGGAGACAGAGTGCGGGGTGCACCACGCCACAGGAGCTACCAGAGCACACCTGTCGATATAGAGATGTATGATGACGGTTCAAATGATGCCAAATTCTACCAATCACAGGCACACAAGTATGTACATCATTTTGTTACACAATAGAAGTTGTGATAAGTTCCAAGTTCCATTATTTCAATACATAATGTCGAAATACTTGTCATGTTAGGCGAGCAAGATGCATACTGCATTAAAAGTAGCAATTGACAACTTCTTTACGTTTTGTAGGTCACAGGTACATGTGCACCAGCAACAAAACATTGACAGCATCCTTGTCGCGTTACTAGGCAACAGTAAGAACCACCAGGTGGCAGGTGTGCCGGGGAGATATTCGTCTAAACTGTCAACCGCATCAAGTACACAGCAGCAAAATAACCATACAAACAACCACCACCAGCATAATGCACCCAAATCCGCAAGTATATCCATTAGTGCCTTCCCCTCTGCAGACATGCTGGGTCACAGCACCGGCGTTGTTGATGCGAACACGGAGAGGTTCGCCATGAAGTTCGCTGAGAATTTCGTCGACCAGCAAGGTCCAGAGCAACTCCTGCCATTCCTGTCCGATGCCATGGAAACGCCAATAGACAACCCGCTGACTTCTCTCCATGACGACACCATGGTTACGTCATCGCCACCCACGGGCCCGTTCAGCGGAAGCAACGATTGTCCGTTTACGGATAATCTCTATTACGGATTTAGTCAACTCAGTGGAAGCCCGTCTTTCCACAGTATTGCGTCAGGTGCGCCACCACAAACATTTGTGTCAGATCAATTGACGTCATCGTCTTCATCACCATCATCGTTGTCGTCATCATGGCGACAGTCACATGACCTGCGTTCGCCAACCTCACCGACTAAAGAACGCAAGTTGCCAAATGGTGGATCCAGTTTGTTAGAAAAATTCCTCCTGACGAAACAACCATTAAATCCCAATGCGGGGAGTGACAAGGTGTTCAAGGACACAAAGGTCACGGAGAAAATCTCCCAGCTGAACTTGACTGACCCTCACAACCGCAACCAGGACGGGAATCTACTGAAACAGCTACTGACGGGTGAAATAGATGACAAGCGCATGCACCAGTATGAGCAGCGGGTAATCAGGACACGGCGCAGTGACACGGACACGCCACCGTGTGGAGGGATGGACCTGCCGATGGACATGGGGTTTGGGCCGTCAGACTCTCACTTCGGGATGGACCTGTTTAGTGGTGGCACAGCTGGAGATATGGACAGTTTACTTACGAATGATGTGGATGTGAGTAAATGGGTTTTCATGTTTATTTTGAAGATTTTTGTCCACCATGGTACATCTTACTGGGCCACTGGTACCCCTGTTTTAGACTAGGGGGTGATTCAGCCCATGTGTATTCAAGTGCGGTGGATCTAGCACCTGCATACTTGATAACTTGCAAGCTGCGAATGCCCCTAAATTTCACACACATTGGAAGCTCTTGTGTGAATTGCAATTTAGCAACATCTTAGCTCAGTGAATCAAGAGCAAAGATTGAGCGTAGTGTGTGACTAAAGGATAAAATTCTGGTAGCCCAGCAGGGCTACCATACTCAAATTACATAGGCTGGGTAAATTTTAGGTAGCCCAAATCCTTAGGATGCATAAATCAATGAGGAATTTGCCAAAAGGAACCAGAGGGGAAAATTATTGGTAGCCAAGTGGGGCTTCCAAGTTCCCAAATTAGGTAACTCCTTGGTTTTAAAATTTACATTTTGGCGTATTTCAGATGTCGATGTATGGGGACGTAAGTGACATACTGCGCGAACAGATCCGACAGGAAGATCTCTGGCTACAAGAGTACTTTACTGCCGACATCTAGCGGAGGAGAGTGAAGGATTGTGAAGGTTTGTACTTTTTGCTGAGAGAGGAAACGACAGCTTGCGTGCTTTGTGGGCCAATAGATACTCCTATTTAGGATTCTGGGGCGGCAGGATTTAAGCCGTTAGTCAATTCCCAAAGTGCTAAGACCAGCGTGGTAACTTGCTAGGCCATGGTGTGCACTTAGATTGACAGTTTACACTTCATGTAGATGTGTGATAAATATGGACAGAACATGTATGTGTATATGTTGCAGAAGCCTACAGCTTGTATGAAAATGTATGTATATATTGGGTGACAGGACAGCACATAATGAGATGCGTGGAATCTCTGTAGTGTGTATATAGAGAGACAGTATAAAGTGCGCATTTATATTGCACATACAATTTTTAGTGATAACGGTGAATGTGGGTATTCACGGATTGCAGGTACATAGAAATATTTGTCGGGTTATGGGATTGTACAGAATATTGCAAATGTTTGATTTAGTGCACGTTTCAATTCTTAACAAAATTGTTTACTCAGTACTGACAGCATTAGCCTTTATGTGCATGTGTGCCTCAATTGGTACTCACACATGCAGGCCTGTTCCCACAGTTGATTGTGTTATAAACCATGTACATGTTTAGCTTCAGTGTCAGATCGGTGTTGACCCCTTTCCTCTCCCCCCCCCCAAAAATCCCCAAAGAAATTTCTAGATCTGCTACTGAGTTTATTCAAAATATTATCAGATCTAAATTTTGGTTTTTGTGAGTGGCAAGTAGTTCTAAAGAAGGCAATGGATATTTCAATATTTCAAATTAAATCTTGGATTCAAAACTACGATATTAAAATACCTGGGAATAACAAATGGTCCAAAGTAGGGTGTGTATAATTCGGTATGTGCACAAAATCAGACATTTACACCGAGAAAGATGGAGAAAGACTGTTTAAAAAGGGTAAAGGTAAAATGTATAATGTAAAATGGCAGTATTGAAATTGATTGTATTGCACATACGTGATACAGTAGAACCTGTTTTGAGTGCCAAATTTTTCAGGGCAAAAATGTCGTGAAAGGCAGGTATGCTGTCCAAAACAGGTGAAATTAAACATTAATGATGAAGATTCAATTTACAGCGACACAGAGGTGTGGCGCAAAACAAGCTGCCGCTTAAAACAGGTTCTACTGTATTTTACGTGCACAACAAAAGAATCGCAACTGGTTTGTGATAGTACTAACGTTTGTTACTTCGCACTTGTCCAAGAGGCTGCCACAACTGTATCGTAATGTATGTCCAACCAAGAGAGTACCGGTTTATGTTCAGCTAGTTTTCACCAAAGATTTTCAGTGCGTTTTCATGAGTTTAACGACCATCCTCTAACGCGTTAAGTGTGGAATATTACCATTGCTCGTTTTCGTAAACTTAGTGCACGTCCATAACGCAACAAAATGTAGCGTTATGTTGGCTTATTATATAATGCTACCAGACCAGCTTCTTGTAATAAACCAACATACAAAATTTAACGCTTGTTCAATGTTGTTGCGTTAAAGGATGCGCGTTAAACTTATGAAAACGTGCTGATTGATTATGCAAATAAAACCCTGAACACATTAAGTTTTAGTTAATGTGGTTGTCATGTTAAAATAATTCTAAATATGTTGAGTTTCTTGTGGAATTTCTAATTACAGGGGCTGACCCCATTGACTTTTCCCATGGAAAATGCATAAAAGTCTCAATTTTGTACCATGTTGCACCTATCAACCCTTTTTGACTTCCACTACTGATTTGTAATGTAGTTTTCAATTTCACGTTTGCCTTATAATGAACTAAATACTGCAGTTAATAGAATTTGTGCCACTGATCTCCGAACGCGTGAAACTTCCCGCAAGGCCTTTTTTTTTAATCATTTGGATTACATTGCACTTTCAGGATTTTCAAAGTGCGGCGATCGGAAAAAAAATAAAAGTAAAAATTGAACTTAGTTCCTAAAAACCCAAACTGTTTTTAAATATTGATGAAATTTAGAAAATAAAATTTCAATCGACTCACAGCAAAACTCGTCGACATATCTGTTGTGGCAATATTTGCCACGTGTGACGTGTTTCTCATGCTATCTGAGTTTGAAATCCCGATTTTAAAGTGCGGCGGGAAATGTAATCCAAACAATAAAATAAAAAAGCCTTAAATGTAGAGAGCACGAAGGAAAATCGATTAATTATAGCAGACGCATGATTACCATTGTGCGTGTATGCCCAAGTATAATTGCGTAATTTCTGTGCCATAGTAGACTATGTAATCTTTTGTTGTATTTACGTTGTTACAGTGAAAAAAAAGCAATGTAGCCTTGGTCATAAATATAAAAAAAAAACCGCTCATGCTCCTGCTATGCAGTTTTTTTGTACATGTATATGTGCAAGTGATAGCATGCATGTCTAGTTGCTAATTAAGTATGTTGTAAATTTTTGTTGCACAATTTTTTGTGAATATTTGTCGGTGTACATATGTCAGTGTTTACACTTTTGTTATACTTTATTCTTGTCTACATCAGCATTGTGATAATTTGTTTACGACTCGTATTCTTTTCTCCTTTTACGTACATGTATTTGTAACCATCGATGACATTTAGAACCATATTTGTATGTTGCATTGCACTTACGGATCCAGAACTTGACCTCAACGTCCATCTTTCTGCCAAAACGGACAAAATTTCAAAAAGACGGACAAACGTTATGAATTTTGATATGAAACTATACAGAACAACGGATGCAAACGATGAATTGACAGAAGACATTGAAGTCGCGTCCATCATTTTGACAAACACAAAATTTTGTTATGGTCGAGGCCTGCGGATCAAAGGAGTAGTGCAAAGAACCTGCCACCCCCACCCCCTCCCCCATCCTCATGGACTGCAAGTTTCTTCATTGTCATCGGATTGTTGCTGATAAATGTGAAATTTAGAGTCAATATATAAGTTTGTGCCCCATCATGGAGAAATCCTGGATCCGTCACTGCATTGCAGTTAATTATTGCAGAACTTTCCTGTCAAAAATATAGCTTTTGTTAAAATTACAACAAAAAAAATTGCGAATTTCTTATCTTTACAGTTTGAACTGGGCTCCTGTGTTGATAAAAAGAAATTATTTGAGTAATTCAGATAGAATGAGATGTGGAAAATCTTAAAGATGAAATGAGATGTGCCGTAAATGTCGTTTTAGTGGTGCATGCCTTTTTTATGGCGCACACCTTTTTTTCCAGCTGATTTACATTAAATTATGTCAACATTATCTTCGGATTTAACCGTCAAAACTTGTAACTTTTTGAAAGTGACATGTTGAGAAAGTGGTTTTCCCTGCATACTTTTCCAGAAGGGGTAATTTTGTAATTCAAACAAATGAAGTTAAGGTGCAAAATGCCTTAAAACACTGATATTCTATTTCTAAAATGCACATTTAAACCTTATCAATATTACGAGAGTGCGTAAGATAACATGCTTTTTTACTCAGATACTCTTAGCGCAGTGCGCCACTAAAAAGACATTTACGGTAACTCTTGTTTATACGGGTGTGTGTGCCGAGAAGTAGCTGGCATTTGAACAGAGTACTACTTACATTGGCGAGATTAAGAGACATGTACTACTAACAATGGTGAGAATAACTAATATGCTTTTTCAATCATGATGCGCAGAATTTTAGTTGTCATGTAAAGAGACAAAACAAACAGCTGACACTAACTGCGTTGTTGCGTATTAACTGAAAAAAAAGTGGATTTTTTATTGTGACGTTACAAATGTGTGAAAAAGCATGTGCTTAACCTCGCCTCTTTACTTACAGGACGAAATACAGTAAAATCTGCATTGGGCGTACTAGCTATTGGACGAACTACTGTCATTCACGTATTGATTCTCAATCACCAAAGTGATTTTTACTTAGTACTTTGTACTCCATTGGGCGAACCTACTGTCATCCACGTACTTCTTTCCATGAATAATGCGTAGTTCGCCCAATGCAGATTCTACTGTATTAAAGTTAGCGCGGTAAGAACGGGTTCATCATACATATCATAATAAATTATATTCTTTGTAACTGTGAATCTAGTAAATAATTTTGTGAGATGTATTTAAAATAGATTTATTCTGGAATGCAAATTGTTTTGATTCAAATAGCACAATGCAATACCTACGTGTAAGAAATAGGCATGACGTGATGTTAGTGTACGTAAGAAAGGAACAAGCAAATCTTAGTGGACAGGACGTATAAGTTTCTAATGAAAAAAGTGTGCGTGCACGTGCGTTACAGCCTGGAGGGTCATAGGACATACTATAAAACTATGCACGCACTGTTTTGGAATAAACCCAGTCTAATCACGCGCAAACCTTAGAAACTTATACCTCCACATACAAGTTTCTGCAGTGCGTGTGTGATTAGACTAGGTTTATTCCAACAAATTAGGAACAGGGTGCGCACTAGTGGCATCATCTTTCATCTGCTGTTCTTCCACTAAAAGAACGACTAGAGACAGGTGCCATCTTACCAGTCACCAGGACTGACTGGTCATGGATATTAATTAGAATTAGACCAATGAAATAATTACTTCCGGCTCATTACCATAACATTATCATAATTAATCCAACATGTCATACCGGTAGTTAGCAGACCGAAGGTATGCTTGGAGACTAGAACAGTGCGTGCACATTTTTATAGTATGTCTTATGATCCTACAGGTTGTAACGCACATGCGCCCACAGTTTTTTCATTAGAAACCTATACTTCCAGTGAGACGTGTGGTTAAAATCATGGTACTAAGTGTTATTGTAGCATGTGATGACAATATTGAGAATTTAAAATTTGAAGTAGACTAGTAAATACAGATAGATATGAAATAGCTTTGAAAATTGCTGGCAATAAGTTGCATGAACTAGATGTATAAAGAACAGCAAATGTTAAATTATGATAAATATGTAAGAAGTGGCGTAATGATGAAAATGAGGAGTTGTATTAAAAAGACTTTATCAAAAGCAAAAGGGCCTTAGTCAGGCGGAGCATCGGGGAAAAAACTCGTGATCAATTTAATTAATTTTAGTAGAATGAAACTAAAAATAACTGGATGTGTTAAAAAAACCCTGTGTGTATAAAGTCTGGACCCAAGTATTATGGGAGCTGTACATGAACAAAAGATTCTTAAAACGTACGAATTGTGATGATAAAATGATATTGTAAAAAAATAGAAACGATGATGTGATTATTGGCTCATTTGGCATAATTGCCAAAGAGCCTGTAGAATCATGAATTGTCCGTGTCGTCAATTGTCGTTGTCGTTATTGGCGTTGTCTGTGCACAGCCACCCTGAGCACACTATTGATCATAGAGACTTCATATCTTACACACATATGCACTTATCTCCTATCTCAAGGCCTAGCAAAAATTATGTTGCTATGACCATTATTCTTAAATTGGGAGCCATATTTGTTTTCTTCTTTGAACCTTTCTCCTGGACATGCAATTGATGATACAAACTTCATATTTGGCAGCCTTATGCATCTATATACCC
>JBCAUI010176305.1:0-17409 GCA_038406195.1 Haplosyllis anthogorgicola
TGAATGTTTACAATTTAAGGTCAATCACAGCATGGAATCACACCTTCTGAATAGCCCAATCAAAACAAGGTCATGTCGGATGTAAACAAAAATTCATTATATATAATTAAATTCATTATGTATAATGAATTTCATTTTGTCTAATGACATTTATTATATTTGAGGGTGATCCACTACTGATACTGGGTAATATTTGTCCTAAGTCAATGGCAAACCTGTTTTAATTACATTGTGGATAAGTTTCAGAGGCATTATTATGGGATGAAAACAATTTGAATAGCTGTATTTTATCTCACAGTAAGGGAAGTCCCAAAATTTTAGGGTTATTCCTTTGTTTTGATGACATTCCTATAAAAAGGGGATATTCCAAGTATGAAAAGATTTCAATCATTACTTGAGTTCCTACCTGTGTGTACATGCATGTGATTCTTTTACTGACAGTACAACAAATGCTCACATTATTTGATATATTTAATCAATTGTATGTACCTTAAACCTTCTCTAAATAACATTTCTCATTATTTTTTGTTTTAAAATGACCACATTTTGTCAGGAAATGCTTAGAGTGACATCTGGGGATCATTGAGTTCTGAAGTGGTCAACAGATGTCACGCTAAGCATTTCCTGTCAAAATTTGTGAAAGTTTTGTGATGAAATACCTCGTATTTCAAAAGTTATCCTAAAAAAAACACCCCGTACAGGACTTTCTGGATGGACCTGTACATGTATCTTCCGCAATATCGTCCTTGAGTTTCTTTAAATGCTTATTTCTCTTAAAATAAGATATTGTTGAATGAGGCTTCTAAAGAAATACGTTTCACAGGCATTTTATTTTAAACATGTTGCAGAGAACTCCCGAAACATTTGCTTTGATACTGTATTTGTGTCTTGCCAGTTTGAAATGTTACCAAGAGGTCAGTTATATAAATTATCCCCAGGTTGTTCGTTATTCAGTACAAAATTTGTCGATGATGAAACATGCATGCTTCAGAATGTTAGGCCCAGAGAAAAAGATGATTGACTGCATAAACCAATTGCACATGATAAGCTGGAATTTAAAACTAGTCACATATTGTACAGGAATTTGGTTTGTACCATCTTGTTGCCAGGGAACGGAACGTAATGTTTCATTACACTTGTCCCCGGATATATCGATATTTTTGGTGCGGAAAAATAGCATCGATATAAGCGGGATATCGATATAAGCAGAACAAATATCTACATATTTTAATTTGACTGACTGCTAGAGATTGTATCGATATAAGTGATATCGATATATCCGGGGAGGAGTGTGTCATTCGGTAGATAGGTCATTATGCACTAACTGCCTCACGCACAAACACAATGCGCGACTCAATTGGCTGGTAAAAAATCCCCTAAATATTACAATTCATTGTGCATTCATTATTTTTTACAAGTGATCGGATCTGAAGATAACAAGTTGGACCGACAGGACTGACCAAGGCAAAGAGGAAGGTGAACGAAGGACATCGACATGGACGGGAAGTTCCGGCCACGCTGCTTCTTTGATGTCGAAATTGGTGGAGAACCAGGTACGAGGACTTTCAAACATTCAGTGCATTAGTCACAACAACAAAATGTATCCTTAATGTGCATCTTTGCATTAAAACGGACAGAATCGCGCAAAAGCAGTTAAATAAATAAATGAAAATGTAATAAAAACCACGCCACCATAAAATAAAATTAGAGAACCGTATTTTTTATATTGTCATTGCCACCTCAGACAGCTCGGACACGGCCGACAGACAGAATAACATGCTCTGACGAACAGCTTCAAAATTTGCATCAAGAGTGTTCTTTCAAGAACTGCGTAGCTTTGACTAAATTACATGTATGTTTATGTATTGCAGCTGGTCGAATCGTCTTTGAACTCTTCTCCGATGCATGCCCAAGGACCTGCGAAAACTTCAGGTCACTATGCACAGGTCAGTAACGAGATTATAATCAAAAAGATTTAGTAGATTTTTTACGTTGGATATTAACATTAACAAAGCCGTAGACGTGTGACTGCACACATGAAGGTGCGAATGTTCATGCCATGATATATAAAGAATTAATTTTCCCCAAAGTAACGCCCAGCTCGTATAAATTGAAACGTAACATTCAATGCCCCTCGTGTGCCTGCCAATAATGCAAGGCTATTGTTTGCTGTGCTACATGTACCTTATGCAGAAACACGCACACTGCACGTCAGCTGGTTACCTTCAGCTTTGACTAAGGCTCCTCCTACATCCTCTCACAGTCGGCAAATTAGTCCTGCTAATCTTTCATTTTGTATTATTTCCACTGTTACAGGAGAAAGAGGCTCAAGCAAGACGAGTGGGAAACCCCTTCACTACAAAGGAGCCCCCTTCCACAGGATCGTCAAGAATTTTATGATACAGGGAGGAGACTTCACTAAAGGTACATGCCTTCTTAGTAACAAGTGCATCAGTTCAGCAACAATAAATTTGAACGCTATTTTTATTTGTTTCTCACAACACTTTGCAAGATCTGATACAGTTTAGGATATTTTAATATTAATTTTGTATTATTGTAGGAAATGGAACAGGGGGAGAATCCATTTATGGAGGGGTATTTCCTGGTAAGATTTACATATTATTTGCACATAATTAACAGACTTACGCAGTACAAGAAGTAAATTAAAATTGAATTCTGTATTGTAGATCGATTCATGAAATAAGTTCATGATTTTTTTTCAGATGAGAACTTCTCATACAAACATGATAAACCCTTCCTTCTTTCAATGGCAAATCGTGGTAAAGATACAAATGGTTCACAGTTCTTCATGTAAGTATTATTCCACATTTAACCTTCAAAGTACTAAGATGCTTGAAATTTGTATCGTAGGGTGTGACTGTTAAAATAAATTCATTAATATCGCGTAGCAAATACTGTTATTAAATCTCCTTTTTTTCGTGGCCATCAATCCAATCAAACTTTTCGAAAAACAAAATTGTATACTTTCATAATTTTACATTCACTTTCAGAATCTTTTGACTGTTAGCATTTTTATCAGTGCCTCATGTCCAAAAGATAGGACTGAGAAATAAAAATTCATTAGTGACAAAGTGTGGTTTGTTTTTGAGATGACTGAGCTTCCAAACGTTTGTAATTGAATTTAAAGAAGTCACGTTTGCCTTTAGGTTAAAGTTCGGCTCATAAATATCTTTCCTTTTGAAGCGTCACACGATGAAAATGATTTTCTTTGGTACCAATGCTGATTTTTAATTTTCCTGAAGTCTTCACGTAATTCTGCTGAAGGTGTGTGTTTAATGGATAACGGTACTCTTCAGTCACACCTGAATGAAACTGCTTTATGAATAAAATACTTACAATTGTTAGTTGGTACTCAAGTTAAAATAGTTACCGATCACAAGATAATGTTTAAACTGAACGTATTTTCTTTTTGCAGCAAGACACACAACGGCATATTGATCTTCTGAGTAATGTTTTATGAAACTTTTCGTAAAGCGAAATATTGTTATATATTTTCACAATTTTACATTCACATACAGAATCTCCTGACTTCTGTACTCTCCTCTGATTGGATGGTGGAAGGTAAAGACATGAATATTTATGAAGCTTGTATTCATAAATACAGGTGCCCATTCATGGGAAGGATAAACTTGAAATTGCTACAAACTGCCGAGCAGGCTGCGATTTAAAGTTGCATCACATGCTCAAAGCTGACAATCGAGACAGAAGGAACTGAACTTGTAAAAGCTGACTGTTTTATGTTCTGCTGCCTGTTATAAATTGGAATGTGAACCATTTCTGAGCATTTACATATTTCAGCTAAACCTAAGTTTAACATACAGAAAAAGCAAAGAAGATATACTGGCTTAGAGAGAAGCATTTATATTTATGCACTGAAAAAACATACAAAATTTATTAAAAGTTTTACTAAACAGGATCAGCCAGATTTTTATCGTCTGTGCCAAGCAGTATTTTGCATGTTAGTTATGGTTGCGAAATAATGCACAAAGTAGTCAAGAACCCCATCAAACAGTAATTGCACCAAGAAAAAATTCTTTGAGGTGCACTTCAAAATTCTTACTTGTTCAGATGGAGCTAATTTGAAAGCATCCATGAGAGCTATTTCTTTTAAAAGTGTTGCCAAAATGCTTCATTGTAAAGTCAGAACAAAGCTAAAATATGACGCATTTCTTTTACCGAGATGGATAATGCTGGAATTAAACTCAAAACATAATGTGCAAAACGCTGCTAAGAGTGTAATGGGGTGAAGAAATAAACCCAAGTTTAATACCCGGAATAAAACGTGAAAATCAAATTTGTGGATGTCATCAAATTAGCTCTGCTGCAAGAAGTGAGAACTTTTATTCGTGTATTAATTCAATAAATAACATATTTTTTCTCTATTTTTATCATTTCATGTGTGTTTCACACATCTCCCTTAACTCAACAGTCTGACACAAGCGGCGCCACATCTCGATGGGTACGTATTTACAGTTTTTAATAACAACAATGAGAAGAAATTAATTTTTCAGGTGAACCCGTCATGCCAACCCTCAATTCTTCCATGTTTAAAATTGTAATTATTCTTGGATAAAATCTGTGACAGGTTTACATCATGAAATACAGTGGTCCCCCGCTTACATCGATAAAAAATTTCTTATAGTCAGTCAAGTTAAGTTCTGTAGACATTTGTCCGCTTATATCGATGCAATTTTCTGTAGCCAAATATATAGTAGATATAGAAAAACAACCGGGGACCACTGCATAATTTCTGTTGAGAGACATAGTCTATTTTGTACTGCTATTAAAAGAAAATTCAAATGACAGGAAAATTTTGCATGTTGATATTTGATTGGTAATAACATTGCAAAGACTTAAGTTAGTTTGATGGGTGACTTATCCAAGGAAACCACGAATGCCAAACATCCACAATACCAGTAGCCACCAACACAAAAGGGACTAACCGTTGTCACTGTGTTGCAGTGTGCACGTGGTATTTGGTCACACGCTGATGGGACAGGACCTGATAAGGGAGATAGAGAACCTGCCGGTGAACGAACAGAGTCGACCGGGAACCGAAGTTACGATAGCCAACTGCGGAGAGCTCGTGCCACGGCTGAAGAACAAAGGTAGATAGGACAATTCAAATGCCTATTATAGCCTGAATGTGTATGCAAAATATCCTTGGGTAGCTTTTCTTATCTGTTTGCAATTAATTTATGGGTTAATTTTGTACAGGTTCAATTCTGTAGCTTTGTATGCTATGCGGTTAATTGAAGCTAGTTTGTGTCTAGAGGTGACTTTTGTTAGCGTAACATCCTGCCCTCTTCCCTGCCGAATAAGCAAGTGAAGTCTCCCGTCAATCTAGGGACCTACGACCAGTCTATTCTGTTTACCCGTAGCCTTGGTAACTGCGGCAGTATAAAGGTCAACCCAGCCAGTAAGCAGCCAGTGTTGCCGGGAACACATGACCACGCACATGTATATATGTTCAGCACTCAATAAAACAGTCTAAGGCCATACCGCTCGTGTCCTATTATTTCACTCGTAGACATTTTGTATTCCGGAGACTTTCGGGAATATGAAAAAACGTAAAGGTTACTCGTAGAGTAATTGCTACCTTCACAAACATACAATGCAACACTTGTTGCGATGACCCCCCAAATAAAAAGACGTCAAATGGCGAAATGTCGGGATTCCATCGATTTCTCACAAACTCATCACTTAGTTACCTGTTGCTCGGGCAGCGAAAATACGATATCTGCTTTGCGTAGACAACATGGAGATACACGTTCAGTTATGATACACCGTTGGTTTCATTGTATATTTGCAGGAAAAGCAAAGAAGAAAAAGGCCCGAAAGGTTTCCTCTTCAGGTAGTGAGGATAGCAGTGAAGATTCGTCATCCTCTTCCTCAGAGGAAAGCGACAGTAGTGAGGACGAAAAGAAGAAGAAAAAACGGAGGAAGAAGAAGGAATCAAAAAAGAAAAAGAAGAAATACAAGAAAAAGGAGGGCAAGGAAAGGTGTGTACTAAAATTTATACTTTTTTATTTGTATGTTCAGTATTTAGATATGCCTTTATCTGTATTAAACTTCAAAACTAAATAACAATTTACGCCCTTACTTTTATCAATAAGAGGGACGTAAGTATTTCAATCATGTTGTAGTCTTTATAGTTTTGTATTGATTTTTTGAAAGTCAAGTAACAGTCGGCGAGGACCTAAAGCATATGGCGTCACAGGTAGTCATAATTGATTTGAAGGCCAATTCCTTTGTTATTTTATCATAGTCAAAGAACTGAGCACTACATTTCCAAGCAAGTGTGAAAGTTGTCCTTGAAGTGCCGGAAACATTGATAAAATACGTTGATGTTGAAAAACATATAACCGACTTCTCTTCATACTCAAATTTTGTGTTTATGAATGTGTACACTGAGGTTAGTAGTCAGATTAGTAATGACTTTAAATTTGCAGAGCTTGCGCAACGGCACTGTAACTTAGTGACTAGCTGCGCCAAAACCAAGGGCGTTCCTTCTCGGTCTGTGCCCATTGCGAATTAGCCTTGAACTAACCCGTTAATTGATTTACAGCGGTGAAGAGGCTGAGAACGGTAAGAAAGAAGAGTTTTTCTCGACGGTTCGACCTGAAGAGATTCCCGATGTACCAAGCAACAAGTTCCTCTCCAGAGATCCTCCGCCTAAAGATAAACAAGAACCAAGGTAGAAACAAAATGCTTATAATGTCTCCAAATGCTGTATCCCCTCAAATTGTCACGACCAATTTTTGTTCAAGTTTGTTATTCTCTATTGTCGCCGCATTGAACGAAGAACCAGCAATGAACATATCTTTCATGGAAAACAGTAACAGCGAACGAATTTAGCATGCGTTTCGAGCATTTCATTACTAAATTATTACATAAACGTTCACACCTACAAGGTTTAATTTACTTGCCCCTTGGTATAAGATTTAGGTACAAATACTTCTACATTTACTAGTGAATGTTTTTGTATTCAGGACAAATGGTAATACCAGCCCAAGGAGGATGCCTTATACTTCAAGAAGTCGTGTGTATACGCGTTCTGGGAGGAAAATCAAGGGACGAGGCACGGTGGTAAGTATCTTATAATGCTGCCTGGAGATCTTAGGGATCGGCCACACCAAACTTTAGCTGTTGCTTTAGTTAGCATTTCCTTTGAAAAGTAAATGAATTCCTATGCAGTTTAATAGAGTGTCCACACCAAGCTAGTTTTAAAGCTAGCCACATAAAACTAAACAGAGATCCAATCTTTTTCCAATGCTAATGCTTGGTGTGGCCGAGCCCAGAAGGTTGTTGGTTCACATTCCCATACCTGCTAGGTCCATTATAGGTAGAGTCGACCCATGTCCAAACACAGGATACCAGTGGCCCCAAAAATGGACCTCGATCGAAAGAAAAAAGTATCATCGAATCACGTAAGTACACTTATAGTTGCAGTTTTAACCCGTAACATTACGCATTACAGAGATACAGAAGCAGAAGTCGAGGTCGTTCTCGCAGTAATACTCCACCACATTGGAAGAGGGAACAAGAACGTCTCACAAAAGATATCCCGAAAATTGACTTCTCAAACCGCGCAGAACTAGAGGCCAGATGGGCCAAAGGTAAGGGTCTTTGTTGTGATTTAATTGATAGTTTTTGTCAAGTTCATTGTAAGCTGTTAAAAGCAAATTCAATTTGGTTTAAAATAATCCCGAGACACAAATTTGATCATATTGAAGAATCTCTTTTTGTGTACAAAGTTGAATCGTGCCTTCTTAAATTCGTTTCAACCTTGGAGCAACCCAATTTCAGCTCTTCAATCTGGCATTCTAATCTTGCAAGTTTCACAGATATTTACCGTATATCGTTATATTGGAGTGCAGGCACTTTGTGGTTACAAAGTGGTAAATATCATATCACTCATATTGCCTGTTCAGGAGCACCTGTAAAATACTAAAAGTTAAAAATGGTACAGTTGTTAGTTCGTACGATTCAATGTCTCAAGACAATGATGGCAAAGATTTCCGTCAATCAGCCTAAAAAGGGACATGCACCATGAAAAGGGGTTCGGCAATGTACGTCTCATGGTTTATGTTGGGTGCATCAATTGTGTATACACAGGTGATAAACTGGAAGATGGGGACAGATACCGACACAAGGATCGCTCACGTAAAGATCGACTGAGATCCCGGTTGGAACGGTTTGGGCAGGATGAGGGTGGAGGGAAGCGTGAATCGTTACACAGTAGGTTCAGGGCCGGCAAAGAAAGTGATGATCAAAGGTAATACTTATGCCTTCAGTCCTACATTAAGAGTGTTGCGTTATTTATTTTTCTTATGTCTTAAATTTACTCGAATGTTTGCTAGTCATTTATCACTACCACCTGATTGGGTGAGAACTAATGTATTCCTGACACATACTCCACATGAATATTCATGTACATCATAACAACAGATGTGGTAAATAACTGATTTTTGTCTTTCGAATGAAATTCACAAAGACTGGTCTTCAGTCTAAAAAACTTCGGCCATAAAATACAACGTTACCACATGACGCTAGAAATGGTGTTGTCACATTTATTCGAAAGATAATTAGCAATTATAAATAATTGCCAACACGTTTTGTTTTCAGTTCTGAAGATCAGCGAAGAAAGTTGAAGAAAGAAAAGAAGTAAGTAGCATTTATCAAAAGTCACCATAGGAGTCATCAAACATTTTATTATGGAAAATTAAAAGCGACTTACTTGGCTGTTCGATGACCTCACGTTTTCTTTTTGCCCAAGGAAAAAGAAAAAACAGAAGAAAGAGAAAAAGAAGAAAAGGGAGGTACAAAGGTCGGAAAGCTTTTCATCAGAAGGGGAAGCCATGATGGTTAGCCGGGGCCCAGTCCAGAGCGAGAAAAACGACTCACGAAGCCGACGGTCGCTCTCCCCAGAGCGGTCACTATCTCCAGTCAATCTCAGGTTGCTGAAGCTTGCAGGAGCCCCCATACCAGCGAATAACAGGTGTGAAAACAGTTCTACACACTCCTCACAGCACTGTGTAATTCACTTTACATTTTATGAAGAATATTCAGTTAACGACAAGTGTATCTAATATTTGTAATTATCATTACTGCGAGAGCACTCCTCACTAAGTTGTAGAGTCACGTGAAGTTGTGTTAAATAATGTAACGTTTCTGAACATTTTCTGGCTGTATGACGTAACATAACAATGGCACAGTGTGTACGTTGAGTCAAGGGTCATTCAGTACATTTATTAATTCAAAGGTCAACCGGAAATAAGTGGACAAAATTTCACGGAAAGGCTAATTTTAAATAATAGGATTTAATTTTTGGCACAAGTGTTGTGATGTCCCTTAGATATTCATCCACTGGTTCTGTGTATGTAAGAATGACGTAATGGTTAAAATTACATAGACGGAATTTTTTAATATTTTTAAATTTTATTGCAGGAACCAAAGATCTCCATCTCCACCAACAAGAAACAGACGACAATCACGATCACCTGTTGGTAGGCAGCGGAGGTCATCATCTCCGAGGAGAAGGTCACAGAGGTCATCATCGCCAAGAAATAGGTCAAGAAGGTCACCATCACCAAGAAGTAGATCGCGAAGGTCGCCTTCCCCCAGAAATAGGTCACGAAGGTCACCACCTATGAGAAACAGGTCAAGGTCAAGATCGCCTAGAGATCGACCAAGACGGGATTCCTCACCCCGCGAGCGCAGGAGACTCTCCTCACAGGGCAGCAGGGACCGGAGAGACCGAAGGCTGTCGGACAGAAGATCACCATCACCCCGCAGAAACAGGAGAGACAGGTGTGGGCAAATTATTACTTTTTACATGTATTTGTTTGTTTTATCTACAGAATTTTTTTTTAGTCATTTCGAAAAGACAGTGATCAAATTTATTTCTGGTTGTCTTTCATTAATGTTCTTAAAGATAACGACAGAGATGAAATATGGTAAAACATGTTTTGAAAAACACTTCAATATAAATTCAATTGCTATGAAATATCTTTGGGAAAGGTCGTAAAAGGTGAAATGTCTCTCAAGAGTGAACTGGTATCGTGCAAGACAGGTTCTACTGTTATCACATCAGAGTGAAAAAGATGAGAATATGAAATCTTGTTTATTTGTCTGTTTTCATGATTTTGAAATTGTCTATGCAGCTCACCAAGAAGAAGAGATCGAACAAAGTCACGTGGATCCGTGTCCCCATACAGGTCACGTAGGAGGTCAGCGAGGTCACGAACTAGATCAGGAAGTAGGTCAAGGTCGAGGTCAAGATCACGAAAACGCAGAATATCACACAGGACGAGGTCGAGTTCATCAGAATCACCAAGAAGACCACGTAGAGCTGCACTAGATAGATTAGAAAAATTCAGGTAAATTCTGTCAACAAATCTTTCGATTATTTAGTTAAATTTTGTCAAATATTGCAACATTTGCAGGAACTAGTCCAGTTGTGGGTTTGTCATAATTCCACATCCAGTAGACGCACAAAGTGTGAAGATTTAAAACAGCCTTACATACTAGACTAATCAATAAACAATACCTGTTAATATGTTTACAGAAGAATGCGGCCTTCACCTTCACCGAGCCCTCCACCGACACACTGGAAGCCTGGGCAGAAACCACTTCCTGCCGTCACGAAACCAGAACCCCTCCCGGAGTTACCCGTACCCGGGCTTATCAGGTTATTCAGCGTTGCTACTCGTAAAATGAGACCTTCATAAGAAAAGTTGCACAGCTATGAAGTAGAAAATAGTAAATTGACATTTATCTCTGGTTTATAATGTTTCTATCAAGTCCGGATAACGCTACGTAAAGGTAGAAGAAAAGCTTGTTTATGTGTTAATGTGAACCCCACTTAATTCGAACTTCCGACGAAAGTTGGGAGTCAACTTGGCCATTTCAAAAAGTTAGGCCAAAGTATTATTATTAAGTTATTGGTCTTTGGAATTAAGCACAATGTTTTGTGCATATTGGATATTTGCATTGAAATTTTACATTAAATTTTACAGGCAAACAAGTCCTACTGCTGAGGTTGGTGCAGAACCCATTGAAACAGATGGATCCCCAAGTATTAACAGGTAAAATTTACGGGTCTCTTTCGGGACCGATTGTCATACATGAAACCATTGTGCTGTACTCAGTACCTCATTATTGAGTACTGTTTACAGTCATTTTAGTGATGCCAGTTTCACAGCACGTTTTCATAAACCGTCCTTACCGCACCAACCCTAACGCTGTAATGTTAAGCCTATGAGCCCAACGCTAAAGAAGTGACGTTGGACTGTAACTGCACACGCGTTAAGGGTTGTGAAAAAGAACTGTGACAGTCTGTGTAGCTTGTGAAACAGTGAGTGCTAAAACCTAGTTTTTGCTAGGTGTCAAGACGTTGTTGGTTTCTCGTAACATTGCACTCTAGACAACAGTCAGTATTGACCCCGCAACTGAGCTATTCGTTCAGTTCTTAAATATTGCTCATATTGTGAGAAATATATTGCATGCCGATATACTTCAGTTACTTTACCAAAATATAGAGAAGAAAAAGTATGAGCAAAACATCTTATTTTCTTTGGCTTTCTAGGAATGCTTCAAGCAGCAGAGAAACCTCTCCGGTCGCCCGATCACAAGAAGATGGAGAAATAGATGAGCACCATGATAGGCAGAAAGATGAAAGGAGGGGCAGCTCACATTCCGTAAGTTTTACCTTCATTTACTTCTCAAAATCTTTAATAAATTCAGAAATAGATCTTTAAAAGGTTGTACATCAATCTTAATTTTAAGCAGACTTTTTGGGGCTAAAACGTCATCTTCTTCCTTTGGGCTAATTCTGTCTTCAGGCTCTAGGATAACACAGTACAGTAGAACTTGTCTTGAGCGACACCTGTCTTGAACGACATCATGTCTTTTTACGACACTTTTCTCTGCATACAAAACTGTTAAAACAAGTTTAAATGACCCTGTCTTGGGCGACACCCTGCCTTTTACGACACTTTTTGGATGGAAAAGTTCAGTGTCGTCCAAGACAAGTTCTACTGTAATTCACTACTTCAGGGGAAGATTTATCTTGATGTTCCTTGAAAGAATAACACAACTCCTCAATTTTTTTTTTGTCATGCGTTCCATGTATTTCACATTAAACTCTAGATCTTACAAAGCCTGATAAAGATAGCCAACAAGTCCATTAGTTGGATTGTCACCGTGAAGTGTGACTTCAGACCCAAATGCTTTGACATTTATGACGTCACCAACTTGTAACTCGATCAACGCCGAACAGGTTCCTTGGTCGTAATCTGTTAAACCCTGAGCAGCACACTGCATGTCACTGTTTAAGTAGAGGCCCAGTGGGGAGTTGGTGTCCCGATAGGTTTGCATGTATAAGTTAAAGTAATAAAGTCCGTGTACAGGTGCAATAAACGATCCCAGATCCACGTTGTATCCGTCTCCAACGTTCGTAACTACGACGTCATAGATGAGAATGCTTCCCGGCGTTATGGAGATACCGCGGCTCATGTACACAAAGAATGATACGTCGCTCGCGGGTTCTGGAGCTGGAACTGAAAAGGAATGAGTTACTTGATTAAATGATCAGTTGTGAAAAACGAAATATAACAGCTCTCTGCAGACCTCGACCTTAACGTCCGCCAAAACGGACAGAAATTGAAAATGACGGACAATTTTCAAAAAGTGTCCGTCAAAAAGACATGCAAAAATAATGAATTTTCTAGTTAATCCTGTGCAGTACGACTGACACAAATGAGTAATTGACAGACAGACATTGAAATGTTAGCGGATACAAAATTTCGTTATGGTCAACGGAGAATGCGGAAATAAAAAGCATTGGTTGGTTAGCACAATGCTAATTTTGTGGACTTTGGAGGAACCTTCTAGGTTTTAGCATTGGTAGCCAATAGGTTCTAGCGTATTCTCACAAGCTATGCAGATTTTAAAAAGATGCTTGACAGCAAAATAAACCAACAAGGATCGAACAAGTTGTTATGCGCCTTTGCGAAAAAACCCCTTGCAGCACGAAAACATGTATGGTGTGTAGTGCATGTATTTGAATGTTTTCTGGTGTTTTTCGGTGCTTCTGTACTTACTGGTCACGTTAAACGTAATAGACATCGACGTAGTGTACGTTTCATCACGAACAGTGTTGGTAGCCAGACAGGTGAGGGTTTGCGGGCCCTCCATAGCCGGTGTTATAAGGAGAGTGGGTCCCTCTTCCACGGTGTTGTTGAATACATCGATCCACCTTACGTCAGGGTCAGGGTTTCCGTCAGCGCTACAGGTTATTGTGTCTCCGGGATGATACTCGCTCTGTACTGGATCAATGACGACCTCAGAAACAGGCACTAAAATGTACACATTACGAAAGTAATAAGGCTGTTCTAGTAGGGATTTTCGTAAATTTGTCACTTGTTGCATTTCCTACGTGTGCATGAACACAAAATGCAGCAAGAGGTACTTGGGCTTTTCCTTTTGCAGCACTACTCTTAGCCTTCATAAACCAAAGACCAAATTGTATATTTGTTGCATGTTGCATTACGTTTCCCGCCGCTCCAAAAAGTAATTTTTAAAAATAATAATCAGAGGTCAAATTGCAGAAAATTTCCCGTTGCCATGTCGAACATCAGTGTAAAAACTTCGTGCCAATTCCCAATTTCAAGATAAAACGTGAAAATATGCACAAAGGTTTTTCTTTTTGCCGAACGTTGCTCTCAAAACTGTCGCATTGAAACACAATCCAGGAAATAAAAATCTGACCTTACCAAAAACAACAATTATTGACGACTCGTGGAGGGATGAGTAGGTGGGAATCGTACGGCTGTAGTATTGGTACGGTGCCATATCCACGACATCATCAGGTATGGCGCCCTCTGGCGGTGCCGGGAAACGTGTGTTGACAAGCCATTGATTTCCGTCGTCATCACTTGCGACAGCATGCTGAGTGAGAAAAGATGAACAAGTCAAGACACCCAGTAGCGGATCCAAGATTTCTCAGTGGTGACGTAAACACGTTGCCCATGGGGGGGGGGAGGGGGGCAGTCCTACGTTTTGCATAAAAATCTGCGACAACCACATAAAATGAAGAAGGTTGTTTTGGACTTGGGGATGACTCTGCCACAAGATTTCTGACCCTGGATTTATCGAACCATCTTGATAACATATGACATACCGTGTAATCATAAACCACAATACTGTCTGTTGTGAAGTTGTTTGGAGTGATGATATTCCCATCACTGTCCGCCCAGTCCTGTATGGGAGCCCACAGACCTTGGTATCCGATCTCACACTCCAGATTGATCACGTCCCCTGCCTCGAGATCACTCCAGTCAGCCGGGGTCTGTGTGCATGTCGGAATATCGGAATCTAAACAAAAAAACAACAAATTAATAACGTCCAAAAATAACTTTTAAGATTATTACCAAAGTAATTAAATCGTCTGACAAACTCCACAAAGTCAAAGTAAAAAGTTTCGGCTTTTTTCATTCCTTATCTTTTTATAGAACTTTCACTGCCCATGCCATGCAGGATAACAAACAATGTTCACTAAAAGTCCTTCTATTCCAGTGAAAAAGAGCACAAATAAGGGTTGCTGAATTGGGTACATACTAACGTCGGCAGTGAAAGATTTATTTATTGTGTGCTTGTGATTAGGTGAAAAAGTGCCTTGTAAACCTGAACCCAGTCTGTATCATTTTCATGTTTTTGAAGCTTCATTTCAAGTTCATAGACGTTCATACAGTGTACGCCTCTATTGGTGGAAAAGACAGTTGTAGCACCCTTGGGCATGAATGTAAGCAAGTAAGAGTGCAGGCGAGAGATCCACCCTGGCTTTAAAACCCACGGGGAGGGTCACACTAAGTCCAAAACAGGGGTAATCAATGGCCCCAAAATGGATCCTGGTCCAAGAAAACTTTTTTTTTTCCTTTTTAAATTTTTTTTCGTAAAGATTGTGAGACGAATCAATAGGAATACGTACCCAGCATGATAATCTCTGCATAAGCCATAGCACTGTTCAGCGGGTTGTCACATGAGTATTGTCCGGCATCGGCAGTATTCGCATCCAGCACGACGAGCGTGTATCTGTAAAAGGAAAAGCACTGCAGTTGGTCTAGGATGGTCATTGAGGTGAAAGCGGGTACCAACTCGATAATTGCATGTAAGCAGGGACAGATCCACTTTAGCTTTACAATACATGGACAACAGCTGGGTAAGGGTACATGTACTAGTTGCCCCATAAAACATATTTTCTTGTTTGCACTTTGAAAGCGGGATTTTAAAAAAGAAAAAAAGTACTTGTATTGCTTCATCTCAACTCGGAGTCGCAAAGGATCATGGGACACCAAGATTTTTTTTTTTTTCAAATCTGCTGGAACCGCCCACTACCGCAGCTAATTTCTATGACCGACAGTAGTGGATTGGGTTTGAGTCGTGGACTCTTTAGTCGCGAGGGTAATAATTCTCGTTAATTTATATATCATTTATGCAAAGACCGTTGTAAAATAGGGATTGCCTGCAGTTCAATCCAGGGTAATCTTCGGTTATCCGAGATAGTTTCAGCTCGAAATTTCTACCGTGGCAAGTCACTTATTCGAACCCTGTTTAGGAATGGTTTGGCTTTCTAGAGCCAATCCCAATTTGTATTCTTATTTTATTTCGATCACAGCATTTGTCAGTGCAGTGCAATCTAAGTAATTTTAAAAAGACATGGTAAAAGTAAAACCTGTTGCCATTGACCACAAGAGCATACCCATCGTTGAACTGTGGGTACACTCCATCAAAGCTGTTTGCGACAGTTCTCCCATCCGGACGGATCCAGTATAACGATCCGGTCTGGACCGCGCAATCTAACGTTACGTTCCCGCCGTTTATTCCGTACGTGTTCTGCGGAGTGGTGATGAACGGGCCTGTGTCACGCAAACCTGTGGGAAGGGCCGCATTAGCTTTATTTGTTGAATAACGTTTCTCGCCGCTCAAATAAATAAAGAATTTTTAAAAAGGGAAAGAAAAAGGAGGAATGAGACCCTAAATAGCAGAAAATAATAGCTGTCAAACATCGGATCAAACAATGTTGAAAGAAATTATGTTTCCATTTCATGAATTGTTATCGAAATGCAAAATAAATAAATAAATAAAAATAAATTGGGCAGGAAAATGAATTTTATTTTTCCCAGTCGCCGCTTTCAAAATTTTACTTCATTCTAACATTATCCAACAAATAAAACAAGGCTGGACAAGGATTGAAAAAAAGAAAGAACGACTTTGCAATTGAACCATCTGACAACGTGACGGGAAAACCTGAACAGAAAAAATCACTACTTCTTCACGTATGGTATTACTGGGATAGAAAAACTATTTTACGTTGAAAGATGGATGTTCAAAATGAGACAGAATACTAATTATATTCCAAAGGAACAAACCTTCTATCTCGTTTTTCAGTTCTTGGTTTTCCCCTTCCAGTTGTTGTATTTTCCTGTCTTCAAAACCCAGCTTTGCCTTCAACTCCTGCACTTCACTCGCGATATTGTGCAATTGCTTTAGAACATCTTCCTCATTTGCCCAGACAAGTGTCAGGGTTAGGATAGCCACAACCACACAAGTGTATTTCGAAGTCATTTCAGTAACAGTACCCATTATTGATGTGTTCGAGATATTTATTCGTAAATTTTCAGTAACATTTGTTCTTCCTAAATAAATTTCTCATTGATAACATCAGGGATCCTGGTAATGCAGAGACTGCTTTCCCACGAGAAATGCATTTTGTAGAAAAAAGTGATGAATTTTCAATAAGGCGAAAGTTTTTTGTTTGTTGGATTACATTGCCAGCCGTTCCGGAATATCGAGATGCGAGAACAAATAGAAATGTGATTTTCAGACAAAAGTTTTGACATATCAGTAGAAAATGTCATAATACATAAGTTACAGCATTTTATACTTCATGGGCGAGATCGAAGTGACTATTTTTATTTGGTTGATTTCGGTTAATTTTGCTGATCGCAGTTCTGAAAAATTAAGTCAAGTTGTCCAATAGATAAAAACCTCGCCTAAACAGTAGAGACGGGGTCGAGTTAGACATGTTTAAGCGTAAGGCTTTGAAACTTACGTACAAATCAGAAGAAAACTGATGATTCTAGCACAGATAAAATTTGCTCGAACGAAAATAAACTGGTCCGTAGTGTGCATCAGCAGATATTATGAACACAATCATTTATATCTTCATCTCAGATTTAGCACAGTGCTTTTGTCCTCAAGTCTGTTGCCAATCAGAACTTGGGTTGCCAAAATTAATCCAAGCGTTAGATGTCAAAGGACCAGACTTCGGTTAGAGTTACCACCAGGAGTGCTGTAGTCTAAAGACTGCAGTTAGAGTTAACA
>JBCAUI010176416.1:0-17405 GCA_038406195.1 Haplosyllis anthogorgicola
TGTGTAAAATGGACATAATGGTCTGTATCAGCAAAATAATAAATAGGAAGAGTGGTGAGGATACAGTGATTCTAGTAAAGTTCTGACAAGCAGAGTGTTGGTAAGAATAAAATCTGAGACATTGTCATGAAAATGATGCTGAGAGTAGTGAGGCTGAAACATTTTTGGAATAAAAATTCTTACATATTATGCCAAGCGAAGCGAGTCTGAATTTTTTTTTATAAATTCTAGTCTAATTTTAGTCTCTTGCAGTGCTGGGGAACCAACGTTTGGCCTGTAAAACTTGGGGCCATGGGGGGGGGGGAGCATGGCTCCTAAAGCCGCTACTGTAAACAAACTGGAAGTGGCATCCACAGGCTTGCGTTCCTGACCCAGATACAGCACAATCTATGTCTATGGTGGCATCCAAATGTAATACCGATGAAGTACCACTGACTTCATCGCATGAAAGGTATTTTCTTTACAATTCCATGTTTGTATGTAGATGTAAATGACATCGAAGAATTGCTCGAGATATTGATCTCCCGCGCTGGTAATCTGGCTGAAGACCCAGATGAATGCAAGGTGGAAGGTACAATATGCGATGCGTCAGATGTGGTAAGTCTATTGAACTGTCCGCATGGGCAGCCAGTTCTATTTAATTTGGAAACAATCAAGGTTTTCCAAATTAATTTTTTTGTCTAATTAGGCAAGAAATTAGGTTAATAGGATAACTAGTATAATCTCAGAAAACTGTAACGGGGCATGAGGCTCAAAAATTATTATTACTTTCAGAGGAAGTGCTGTCCTGGCCTGGAGTGCGAACACAATGACAAACGGATGTTTACGATAAACTTTTGTCACGTGCATGAAGATAAATAAAGAAAAATGATATACAATTTGTATTCTGATTGTGGTTGCAAATCAATTATAACTGCAAATATATTTTTTGCAAGGTATCTGAATTGGAGGACGAAGTTAATATGCTATTTTATCATGTAGATGTATTTTTTATTAATGTCGCACGGCAACTACGCTGTTTTGAACTAAACTTATCATTTGTTTTAAGTGTTAATTTCCAACTAGGCATAAATAGGCCAGTAGACAATGTTGAAGAGTAGAAATGCCGCAGGATACAGAAACCTCAGCACCAAGTCTGTCTTCTCCAGCAGAGAACCTCTTGGGAATCCTTTGGATTTTCCAATGTCATTTTCATTATTTTGCGTCGACAGTTGATCATTATTCTGCGAAAATTAAGCGAGAAATCCATTTTCTGTTGTATATCAAATCTGTGTGATGGCCAAAAATTATATGAAACAATGGTTGTATGAAAATATATGATACAATTATATGAAATATGGTTACCTTAAGAAAATGTGACATCATTCTAGGATATCAACTATACCATAACTTAGTAACTTAGTTTTACAAATTGAAGATGGGGAGGAAGCGGGGGGGGGGGGGTCACTAAAAATGGGTACACTTGCTTAAAAGTTAAAGTCAACACCTTGCTTGAGGAATCACAGTCATTCAGATGTGAAGATACGAAAGTTCACCCTCTTAAATACAAGTTTCACAGCTTTACCACAAGAGGCTGAAAGGTCTGTTCATGGCTCTTCATTTTAGAAACAATATTACGTTTTTTTGTTCAAGCGAGAGACCCAGGATGGATTCCCATTGTCGCAAAAATGAACTCAATTTCAGGAGCTTATCAGACACCGGAATTTACGGAAGCATAAAACAATAAATCACTCTGAATTACATTTGGCTCCTAAACTCTGTGTATTCACGCAAAGATTTAATTACAAGAATTTCTTGAGTAGATGTACTTACCACCAACTCAATTTGATCGTCCTGAGTTCCTGACATCCTTTTGACGACCAAATACAGCAGGACCACCTCAGTGAGAGCTACACATACGAAGAAGTAGCAAGACACAACCCAGACATCTATGGCTTTCAGATATCCAACCTGGTGTAATAAAACAAAAAAACCAGAAAAGTCTTGTTTTAGAACATATTTGCGCTATTAAAGATGGACCCGATTACAGAATGATAGAAAATTGGGAATTATAACAATTCACGTTGTATTAACAATTTACACTAATGACACGTGCACATGGGGAAATCTTTCGTTATTCTTATTTGAAACAATAACTAAGTTTTCACGTCTAGATTTGTGTCTTTCAAAATCAAGAAAATCCTGATGATTTGGAAACAACATAACTTTAGGTTGTCCTACTGATGTACATATAAAAAAGCAGTGTGATTTTTATTGCTTTCTGCATTTTTACTGTACCTGAGGTGCCTGATCCTGACTGTTCGTCAGAACTTGCGTCAAAGCCAAAAGAAGTAAAGATCCAAAGAGAAATCTTTCCATAACTGCCTTCAGAGGGAGCCAAAAGAGTAAACTGCTGACGAGGACCAACAGGAACGAAGGAATGTAGGTCAGGACGATGTAATGGGTGCGGATGCGATCAAAGTTGAATTTTATCGACAGGACATCAAATGTCGCTGAAAATGTTTGAAACGGTGTGAATATTGCATTTATCCTGTTCAGGATTCGCAAAATTTCTGTGTTCTGTTCTAAAGTGCAGATTTTCCGGTTTACATGCATTGTAAACAAAATTAACTGTTAATTATTACAGTAAAGATTTGTATCAGTTTAGATAAAACTAGACTGGTAGCCTTCCTGGCAGATCCGTCTACTATCGTACGCTCACTTTTACTTCGACCGAACGAATTATCGTTTTACACTTCAATGTTAGTGCACAAAGGTGGATTGTCCTGACACTAACTTTTTATTTTGCATCTCTTTAGCAACAAAAAGACAACAAACCGGAATATTTCATTTGGTCGTATCCTGTGGTGTAATCCGTCAGTGTAAATCCTGAAGGATGGTTTATCTTCGTCACATACACAGATTTGCTCCTGTTTGGCCACTGTAACTTGACCTCGTCAGCGGATGCGATGACTGTTTTGTATACATTGCTATTCAAATTGTATGCTAGGAAATTCGTAATTTTTGCCATCACGAGTGAAGTGTGTGATAATATGTTGGACTGCCCATAGTAAACTTATGGACAATATTTCATCGGTAAAAAAATTAATGGGGGCAGCCCCTGACGGGCCTTAAATCCACTGTATATTTGTATTCTGATGAAAAAAACCTCTAGATTACAGAATTTTTAATAGAAATTAAACATTGAGGAAAGTAGTGCATCATTTGGTGAAAAATGATATGTACTTCATGTAACCTGCAACCCCTATTTCAATATTGAAAATCATGACCGAAAGTATTTTTAAAATCCCGTTGTGAAATAATCCTGCGGTTGATAGTGATTCAGATTCTAAATTTAACGTAACATCTTTATTTTTAAGAACAGATAAAATGTGACCAAAAGTATAAAAATACTTACAGGTCGAAACTTTAAATACGCAAGTCTGTTTGTCCAAAGGAAAACTACGGAGGTCCATGTTGCAGCCTATCTTCATTGACATTCTAAATTAAGTAAAAGGTTTTACCTGAAAACTTGATCCTCAGAAATACTTGACTATTAAGAAACCAGCGGGAGGAAGAAACAATAGCAAATCACGCTACTAGTATAATTCGTGTTGAGAAAAGGAAGCATTAATACCATGCAATTTAATGTTGAATAAATTTAATTTAGAGTTAAATGCTATGTACACTAAATGTTTTCCACGCATAGTCTATCATTTCACTGTGACAGACTTCAAGTTTTGGATGTTCTCGAGTCATAATTTACTATCAGTGCAGGAAAAAATGTAAGGGACAATTCCCTGCACTGGCGGATCTAGGACTTTTCGTAAGGGAGCGCCAACATTGGAACGCCCCAAGCAGTACACGGAATTCGTATCAGAAGTGTAACAATAGCGCATAAAAAGCACAACGTGTAATTCTTTCGTTCTCTCCTTTGTTCTCTTCGTTTCCAAAATGATTCGATTTCTGTGTACTGTTTTTACCCACTTTTTGCGTAAAAATCGGCAAAAACTGCATGAAAACGAAGAAAATTTGGACTATACGGGGCGGGGCGGGCCGGAACACGCCTCTGGAGCCTCCCTTGTACCCACCAATGCACTGACATATCCAAAATTGCGTACCTGACACTAACGACGATGTCGCCATCCGGCTTTATTCTTACACCAGCATCTTTTTTGTAAGACTTAGTAATTTCTGTGCTTGTACTTCGGGAAAAGAACAAGTCTGGCATCCAAATGAAGTCCTTCGCTACGCTATACCCAAAATGGATTAGTTCGGGTCCATCTGTAAAGGCTAAGCGTGGATCAGTCCATGATTTCCGGATGTACGCGTCCATTCCGAATTCCTGAGATCATAGAAAAACAATTACATATTATGGAAAGTCGTTTAAGTTCAGGAAAATCATATCGAGTTCGATTTGGCAACCTTCAGAACAAAATCGGCCCAGGCAGGCGAAACAAGTTTGGAAGGTTTCCACGGTTTTCGAAATTAATCTCTGCTAAAATATTAGACAAATTTGCCTAAATGGGCAAACAATTTTATACCATCAGTGGTTAGCAAACTCAAATTTGTTACTTAAAAACTACCATTTTAGTAAATTTTCCCTGAAAGTAGTCCTCTTTGTAGGCTTTAATGCTAGTTATTTTACTAATAACTGTATAAAATATGGGCTAATTACCCGAACTTTTTAGGCAAAAATGAATGAATAAATTTTTTTGAAAGACCTTTATATTTTTTTTTCTGGACACGAATTACAGAAGTGAAGTATTGCATTGTAACTTTGTTTGTCCTTTGTGCAACCGAGATACTAAGTTTACATGATTGTGATAACTCAAGAAATATTCGTGTGATATGATTTGTATGTACTTGCCATTTTTGTTTCATCAATTTCGTGCAAATTTGAAACAAACATCGTCACATTAATGGTCACTGGTGTTCCTGATAATACATATATACACTTGACAGATATGGCACTTTAGTAACTTTTGAAAACGTATTACAGTTTTCTTGCATATTCGGAAATACATGTAAATTTTAGAACTAATCTTCTTCATGATTTTGATATCTGTACTAATTCCAAAATTTGTGCGCGAGGTAGTAGAATTAATAGCACTGCCATTTCTTATATTTGCGTGTTATTCTTGTTAAAATACATAAAATAAATTAAACTAACTTACTTGCGTCACATATTTTTACGGCTGATAACATTGGTCTAATCCCGTAAACCTCAATTATCTAAGTCTTTGCAAATTTAAGGGTAATTTAATATTAAAATCTAAATCACATAATTTTGAAACTAAAAAACCTGATCGGAACGTATCATTAAATTCCTATCATTTTGGGAACAATAGCGCAGCAAAAGCGCAGCGTGAAGTTATCTTGTTGTCGCCTTTGTTCTGTACGTTTCCAAAATGATAGAAATTTCATGATACGATACCTGCGACATCATTTGGTGACACTCTACTGTCGGAGCGACCTTTCAGCTCGTCAATTAAAGTTGCCGTGTTCTTAATTCTGAATTAAAATCAAATGTAAAACTTCATCGAAACAAGAAGAAAAATAGAAAAATAAAATATATGCTTCAAATCAGACAAATTACAGAAAAAGATGTAATTTTTACAGATCATCCCGCTTAGCTCGATCCCTCATGTTTGGGAGATAAAGCAGAAAACCATTTCCCACCCGTAATTACCGCCCCACTCGCTTTATTTTCTTGTTTACTCACCCATGTCCAGTTTTAAATAAAGTTATGCAAAAAATCCACATTAGCAGATATGGAATATAGCAAGACATATCTAAATCCTTTTTGCACTTGGAACAAAATGCCTCTGCAAAATGATAGTTTTAAGCTATTTAATTGTCATGAACTTTGATCGAGGAAACTAAGATGTATTGGTTTCAGAGATGCTTTGTTTACACCAGCAAGGGGGTGGTACCAAAGGATAAAGGCCAAAATCGAAGACAGTTCAAACAAATATTTTTGTAATGGTCTAAGTGTTTTGCCATAGTTTTACCAACATATGTGTAATTTTTTTTAACACACTTGGCCTGGAACTTCAAATTACTGATACTTAAAAAGAGTAATTACAAGACTTAAGCACAGACTTTCGCTCAAATCTTAAGATACTGATGACAAAAAAACCCCCAATTACATGAAACATAATACTCTTTATTTACAAACTATACATTTGCCACTGCCCGTTTGTATTATATTACAAAAGATCAGCACACAATAACTACTTAACAAGAAATAAATAATGTAAGCCAAGAAATGCTTGGAGCAATTATCCATTATCCCTAATATTTTTCGAACACGATTTTAACAGCTTTGTTGGGTTAAATAAAAATATAGAACAGTTCTTACAAACTTTGGAGCATTTAGAAATAAATTGGTGCTGTGAAATATCTATTGTTTAAGAGCTAATAAATTAATGCTATTCACAAGGGTCAACCTCTAATTTCGGTAAACGGAAATTTGTGACTGGACTACTTATGATTTTGTTGATAGAAACCTACAATATTACGAAATACTAAAATTAAATTTTAAAGTACACATAATAAAAATTTGAACCTCGAAAGCTGAAAACCGAAAATTTGAAAAACGAAATACCTGAAATATATTCGGCGACACTCTTAATAATTTTAAGTTTTTTTTTTTTTTCATATGTTGTTATCTAAGACAGTTCAAACAAATATTTTTATAATGGTCTAAGTGTTTTACCAACATACGTGTAAATTTTTTTAACACACTTGGCCTGGAACTTCAAATTACTGAGACTTAAAAGAACAGTTCTTACAAACTTTGGAGCGTTTTTTGGGTTTTTTTCATATGTTGTTATCAGATTTGTTTTTTTAAATTGGTCTATGGCTACACACAAATATGGTGCCCATGGCGTCTACTTTACAGATCAGACACTTTGAAAACAACAGATACAGTAGGTCTATATTTACAAGTTCAAAAACAAGATTATCTATTCTGTACACATATAATTTTAGTCTAGTTTTCAAAGTTACAGCACTGATGTTTCTTGACCTTATGTCAACCAGTTCATATCGATATTTTATGTACATTCGTAGTCTTTAGTTTTGACGGAAAAATACTTACAACAGTACAATAAAATTAATTTTAATAATGTAATAAATTTTACAAAAGTTATTGATTTTAAATCACAACGTAACTTTAAAAATTAGAAATAATACTTATTTCAGACATCCCTAATATCTTTTGTCCTGTCCAATTATGGAAAAAATTGGCAGACAAAATTATATTCATTAAAATGACCTCATTAAATTTGCATTTAATTACTTTTATTTTAAAACTTTCCCCTGTGGTTGATAGTATATTACTTTAATTTTATGCTAAAAAGTACCCGTGATAACTTAATTGAATTGAATTGAAACTCAAGTTATTTAATTTATACAACATCAGGGAATCAGAACTAAAGGACACAAGCCCAATGTATGATATTAAATAATAAAAAGACTGCCGGATAGAGTAATCTCAGTGCTATGTCAACTTTTCGGAGTCCGCCACCAGGTATCATGCGACCTCTACGGGGGTTCTTCACTTTTGAACTGTTGGAAATGTCATCATTCTGAAAACAATGGAAAAATAGGTCCAGATGGACCTGAGCTCATTTGGCATTTTAAAGAAACTAAGACACAATAATCTAAGTCACAATATCGCATGGATACTCATATAATACCTAAGATTAAATCTCTGTAGTGAACAGGCCACCTAGCTGATCCGGAAAGAGTTAGATGAGACATGGCGGAATAGAAATGCGTATTTACCACCAGACCAACAGGAGATGAATTCCTAATATTACAGGTATTTATCCTGCTCATTTCACTACATCTCAAATATGCGATCTGTGAAAAACACAAATATGGCTCCCAAACTGGAAATATAGGTGACTTTAATACAATTATTAGAAGAAATCAAGAGGGTACATAGATGCATAAGACTGCCAAATATTAAGTCTGTACCATCAAATGCATGTCCAGGAGCAATGATCAAGGAAAAATACAAATATGGCTGTAAATTGGACAATAATGGTCACAGCTACATAATTTTGGCTTGGGTTTGAGATTTGATATAGGTGCATATTTGTTTAAGACATGAAGTCTCTATGTTCAATAGTGTACTCAGGGTGAATGTGCAGAGAAAACGACAATGCCGCCAGCGACAACTCAGGATGACAACAACGACAGACAACAACGGACAATTCATGATTCTATAGGCTCTTTGGCAATTATGCCGAATGAGCCAAAAAACTCCCACGTTAACTTAACAATACGTTCTGCCCATCTTTGTCCTGGTATGTTTTATAAACAAGAATAATGTAATATAGACCTATTGGATATGCACCGTTAAATTATATTTTGGAATTGGAAATAAATTCTAACTCGTCGCTTGGAGTATGTGATGGAAAACTGACACACGTGTTTTCATTTTTATGCTTCCTTGCCCGGTCAACCACTCCAAGATTTTCATGTACACACAATTGATACGATTTTTCTGTTATGCAATGAAATACATACCATAAGTTCAAACTGATCTTGTTTGGCATCGTCTCTTGCTCGTTTCCCCAGGATGAACAGAATAAGAACCTCGGCTACAGCTACAGACAGGAAAACAAAACACGATACAACCCAGATGTCCACGGCCTTCATGTAGCCAACCTGAAGCAAACAAGCTGATGTCAATGTCACAAGACTTTATATTAAAAGTCATAATTGATATGTAAGGTAGCTCGAAATGTTGTTATGATAATACTACCTTCAATTAACAGAACAATGTAAAATTAATCTTGGTCTGATGCGAATTTCATGAGCTCCGTTTAATGGACAAGAGACTAATGGTCATTATTTTATGTTTACGCAAAAGGCCAGGTTTAGGATTTATGTCTATGCTATCTCCTTATTATGTTTCAACATTAATTGAACAACAATTCAATTTAAGTCTCCATTTGCCATATTCAAATAAAATACTGTCCCTTTTTCGCGCAAAGAGAAAATGACTATGATTTCAGTGGCTCGGAATTTCGAGAAGAATAGAAATGTTTGCTGTGCCTTTGTTTGTCTGTTCATTTACTTTGCCTGTCAGTCACAGCTGGATCAGCTGTAGTTAATTTGAAAAGAAAAACTGTCACTAATGAATGTAGCAACCTCAGCAAAACTGATCTGGTCCGAAACCAACAATTTAACGAGTGCTTTTGTTCGGAGACATTTACTTCATTTCTGTGAAACAGGTGGCTGGTAAGCAGTGTGTCCAACACATTACCGAAGTGGGAGGGGGCTCGCTATCCCACGCAAAGGCAATCGTTTTATTGCTTTGGCATGCAGCAACGTGGTTTACCGAAAATACTGCTAAATTATGGAGTGGATTTTGTGATGTATAAGGTGCATCAATAGAACGATTAAACAAAATATTAATTTATCTGGGGGCTGCAATGGGAAGTACGAGGTGCACTCATGCCGATGTTGTGGCATTGTGTACTTTACATTTGCCTGTTTGGTAAACGAGGAGAGACCACGATTTTACCTGGGGAGTACTTTTCAAGACCATTGCTAGAAGTGTGAATTACCTGGGGAATACCGTACTGGCTCGCAGCAAGAATCGCCGTCATGCAGAGCAGCAAAAACGTCCCGAAGAAAGCTCGTTCTGCGAGGGCCGTCAGAGGGAGCCAAAACAGGAGTGCTCCCAGCAAGACCAGAATCAGTGAGGGCATAAAGGTCATTGCAATGTAATGTGCTGATTTCCGATGTAAACTGAACGACACACTCAATCTCTCGAATGTTCCTACACAGGCAAAATTAAACGTTAATTAATCAAATAATTAGTGACTCAGGTATTAACATTCAGAACAATGAATTAATATTGCTTTTTCGAATCCGCCTTGTCTATTTTCTGTCAGATGAGCTTACCTTTGATTAAACAATTAATTTATGTTTCTATCAAGTGAACTATTCATTATTGCTCAACATTAAAACGTTATTATGAAATTCGCTTATTTTAAATCCATTGGACAATCGATAATTTTTTTACGCCAAACCCGCTGCAAGAAAAAGATCGTAGTCCTCGGCAGAAGACTAATAAATAATTTCCCTTTCACCGAGGGGGGGGGGGGGTGTTCGGACCCAATACACAACACAAAATGGTAATATACTAATACTAATTTAAACTATATCTTTCAAACAGGAGAAATATCCACTTGACACCAAAATATTACATTTATATAGACAGAAAGTACACTACATATGGATATTTTTCTAGTCAAAGTGGTTTATAATTTGGAGAATGTCCTCCTTTGTGAAATCAAATGAAGAAGTGAGACAGATTTTAGATACACATGTAATATATGAGGGAAGAGGAGGCGGAGTGTTGTGCTCCAGATCCAAGTTTGAACACAAAGTATAGAAATGCGATAAAAATAATTTCCCTTTTCTGAAGGGTGGGGGGGGGGGGGAGGAGAGGGGGCGGTCCCGCACTTTACCGCCCTGAGCGAAAACTGCTGTTAATGCATTTTCCCTATTCTGATGGGGGGGGGGGGGGAATTCATGACTTCTATCGCAGCAGAATCCTCGTTCGTGTAAAAACATGAACGAGGCTAACCAGATGTTATCACCAATCAGATGCAGTATTTTTACATTCACACGTTCTCTGCAACTGACGGAATAGTTATGTTCGAAATAAATTTCAAAACTAATCAGAAATTTGGTCTTATTGGTTTGTCAGATCGAAAAGTGGCTAGATTTAATCATTGTAGGATTGTTTATAACTTAGTTTAAAACTGGTTTCGAAACAAAAGGAATACAATGAAATGTAAACAAATATTCCACTATATAAATTTTGCCATTTCCACTATTTCATGTCATTACACCGTGTGAAGAATTGTACGCTGTTGTGTAAGTTGTATAGTAAATAAATACATGGTATGGTAGACCGATTCGATAACCTGGTTTAGGTCGCATTTGCGGAACCTTGTTTGCAATCAACTTCGAGCAGTTGCTGAAAATGTTACATTTAAAAAATCATTCAAGCTTTTCCTTCTTGGGAATTAGAACGTTAAGAGACTAAGTACAGCAATTTTGACTTCCTTTGTTCAAATTAGAAAATTCCTCCCAAGACTTGCACACACGAAGAGCCTAATGCATACCGGCAAATCTCGAAATATAGCCTTGGGCTTATAGATGAGACTTACCCTTTTTGGTTAAATAAAATTGGCACCAAATTTTAGCCCATGGGCCTATAGTTGAATCTATGGGCTTATAGATGAGACCAAGACTTTCTAAAGTAGCATTTGTTCAGTTATACCATTCAAAAATAGCAATACATATTTTGGGTAAAACATGAGTATGCATTTGTATGTGTTAATAATCTTCTACATGTGTCAAGGACCTTTTAGATGCTACTAGAAATCAAAAAATAAATTTATCTTTAATTTTTTCTCTATCAAAAAGTCATAATACAAACTATGACCATGGAATTAATATTTTTAGCCCATGGGCAAAATATTGAGTCAATTTCTCATTATTTAGCCCATGGGTTTATAGTTGGATGGGCTATAAATTGAGATTCTCCGGTATATCCTAACGTGACCCTTGTGAGTAATCTTACGAAACCTTGATGGAATCATTATGCATTGGCCGCAGGCCTGCAAGAACCAGAGATAGTCTGGTAATCCAGGCAGGTCTCCAGCCACTATGCAATGATTTGTTAACCAGAGTTACCAACGAGTTCGAGGTCTAAAAAATTTTGACGCTGACCTGAGCTCCAAGAATAAAAATAGACCAGTAAAGTAATTCTTACTGTTTTAACCGCTGTCAAGTAACCAAAAACAAAACAAAAACCAATTTTACCAGCTATTTATGCAAAGAAGAGCACTGATCACACCGCATCGCACAACTCCAATAATGTAAGTATGGTAATGTTTTTTTCCATACAAGTTGTGATGTTTGTAAAGCTTAAAATATTACTCACAGCCAAGGAACACACTTCCCCTATTAGATTAAATAATTCAGCTTTATAAAACTTGTTCACAGACACCAATATCACAAATCACTCCAATGTTTTTGAGGCATCTCGCGTTTGAGACAGAATTTCTAGACACGAGGGAAACAGTTTCCGAAAGTCAGCCATCTTGCTACTTTAGCTTTCACAAAAATAATCCTTTTGAGATCTAGACTTGAGATATTTAAAAAAAGTCCTAGCCATTTGAAGAATTTTTTTTTCCAGATCTGTGTCATGCAGTTTCCCAGATGAACAATTATCACCCAATACATGCACAACCAAGACTTTCAATAACCGGCTAAATATTTTTCACTTATCCTTTTTAGTATTGAAATTTGATCAAGAAGAATCATGGCGGCAAAATATGATGTAAGCGTTGACCAGCCTTTTCATTTAATTTTGTGGAGCACTGGTAGAGACCAGCAGTCAAAGGGCAGAGGAGGTGGGCAAAAGGTGAATGAAGCAATAGCTAAATACACCGATCATATAAAACGAGATGCAGCCGGAACGGACACCTTCGTCTTTCTAACAGAAAATATGACTACAACAAATTACTGCCACAGAAAAGTTACACAGTGAGCGACTCCTGCTACAGAAAAGTTACACAGTGAGCGACTCCTGCTACAGAAAAGTTACACAGTGAGCGACTCCGATGAGTCACAAAGAATGGGAATCGCAGCTCTACACCACCGTGCTGATGTGCAATTTGTTGACGAATGGAAAGTTAACGGGGGATTCATCCCAAACAGAGTTGGAGCTGTAGTATATCGAAAGCAATGGCTACTAATTTGCATTCATGGAAAAGCTGGAGGATCGGATGAAGACAAGGTAGACGTTCTGGAGCAATACTGGCCACACGCCAAGGACCTGATGACCAATCTTCGCTGTGCAGGACTTATTTTGGCGGGTAACTTTAACATAGAAGCCAGAAAACTTGCATTTCTTCACGGTGACCGTGGACAAGTGATCATCTGTAAACCGCGACCTGAAATGTATCCAGATGCAAATAAGAAGAAACGAGTTGTCGACTACGTACTTGCATATCCAAGATGTAATTTTGACATGAAGCTCATAGATCACTGGGTAGAGAGTCCTCCTTTTCACCATCCTCTGCTGAAATTCCAAATTACGGCAAAGCCACAGAAAAAAAGGGAAACCACAAGCGAAGAATTCTGACCTCGACTTAGAAGGCCGTTTAAGAATCTGAAGATTTGAGCGAGCGTCCGAGCATGAAGGCCAGTGCAAGAATTCTGAAGGAATCAGGCGTTATATATCTTGAAAAGTTCTTTCCACTGATCATTGGACGTCAGCAGGAAATGTAACATTGTTGGACTACCAGTCAATATTTACCATCACCAAGACAGGAATGGCCATTGTGTCTTGGGCAAACTTGTCATCTGTGAACGATGAACTCATGTTTTCTCCAACTGGTGAACTATCAACTTGTCATCCATGAACAATGAACTTGTATCAACACCATTTCGTGTACTATTTTGAAATAAATAATTCCTGGAATCTCATCTCATGGATGGACAACATTGTAGCACTTTTGGAAAAAAAATCGGATTATTTTATCTTTCAAGTTCAGTAACATGGATTAATTAACAGGAATTCTCTCCTTTTAAGTCCACATTTCTATTTTTGCTGCACAAGTGAATGTCAAGTTGTAATGAACACCATGTATCGATACCCTGGGTTGGGCAAACACAGTCACCAACGGACTATTTGCTATGCACAGTGAACAGTTCGCCCCAGACAAGTTTCACTGTACATCATCAGTTACACGCAAGACTAAACGCAAAAATAACCAGAATGCCTTTCAGTCGAAGGCCCACCGCCTGCTTCGCAAATATTCATTAAAACGCCATAAAAATTGAAACATGAAAGAAATTGCAACAAAATACAAATTTGACCTTCAAATGACTTTGACCTTGTTCATTAAAACGCCGTAAAAAATGAAACATGAAAGAAATTACATCAAAATACAAATTTGACCTTCAAATGACTTTGACCTTGTTTCTGACCTTGACCTCATTTACAGAACATAAACATTACGATATTGGCAGATAACTGCAAAAATTGTACATTTTAAATTGTGACCTTGAACTTGACCCAATGCCCTTAGTACTCAAACTTGGCCTAGATATTATGAAGATGTACCAAGGTCAAGCAGTTCAAAAGTTATAGCCCGGACAGACACACAGACAGACGCGACTGAAAACATTACCTTCCCGCATACGAGGGCGGTAAAGATGTACGTTATTATTCATTGTATTGATCTACTCCCAATATCTGAATTGATTACTCATAGAGTAGCTTCAACCAGCAATAAATACAATTTCAAGCCCTTAAACGGAATCAATTTCCAATTCAATTACCAAAAGAAGGGCATTTATTTTGCAACTAACAAACAGGGCTCGAATTAGTGACTCGCCAGGTCGAAATTTCGACCTGAAATGGTCTCGGGCAACCTAAGATTTACCCCAGATTGGCCTGCAAGCCAACCCAAATTTTACAATGTTTTTTCTTGTTCTGTTCGTAAATGAATTGAATTACGACAGTTACTATCCAATAAAACTGCAAAAGCAGACCTTCGTTTTGGATACAAAATTAGGACCACCTACATTTGCTTCGGGCAACCTAATATGAGAGCTTAGTTGCCCAGCAGGCAACCTTGGATTTTTCACTAATTCGAGCCCTGAACAAATGGAATTTGTTGCTTCGTTTCGGGCACAGTAAGGCTACGGCAAAACTGGAAGCGACTCTTAACATACTGTAACTGCCAGATTTCGAAATTACTATTAAAAGTTAAGCGCCCCCCACAACAATTAAATTTCATGCTGAGCTGCTTCAATTCAATTGTTACGGGGGGCTTAACTTTTGATAGGAAATTTCATGATCTGAATTATTGCAAAAACTTACCAAGTCAAGAGCCTAAAATAATTCGTTGAAGCATATGTAAAACTTACCAGTGTAGTATCCATAATGCTGGAGATGTTTTCTCATGAAACTCTCATAGGGGTTCTGCAAAAATAATTCAAAAGTACATTAGCTTGAATCATCACCTATACGGTAATGTCTTTACAACGTAGTATAATTTACACGGCACTGATTGGCACAGTGTACGCGTTACATGTATTCTAATGGTGTGGATCTAACTGAGTTCTTCTGCTTTGATGTTCAGGGAGTTTTCAGGGTGAATGCTCAGGGGTTTTAGGGCTGATGTTCAGGGGCTTTTAGGGCAAATCATAAAATCATTTCCAATAGTTCGCAATTCCTTTCCATCATCTAATGCATAGCTTCCATTATTTCTTGCATATCTTTGGGACATTTTGTTCCGGGTAGCTTTTGTTAGATATTTAACAGTGAGAATTATCAGATAAATTATAATATCGAATTAAGTACAAGCCCTAATGTACGATTCCGTTCACCGTATTTGGTTAGCATGGTCAGAAAAAAATAACTATGAGATCTAAATATTTTGTAATGTCAAATATTAACACATTAAATAATGTACATAGCACAAATCTATAAATAGTGTTTCTGTTCGTGGGCCGTTACTCATGTAATAATGGATGTTTAACTGAACAATAAGCTGTGTAACACAGCATTGTATTGTAATGTACTGTTGTTCACAACCGTGTCTAGATAACATCAAAGCATATCACATTCACTGTTTCAATATAATTAGCTGCTTAGCTGTATTATCGTAATCGTAATCACTACGTTGATCCTCAAATGTAGGTCACTTGTGCAAGTATCGGTTAAGTGCCATAAGTGTTGATTTTTCACGCAACTAATTAAACCTGATACACTTGTGGTCGCAAGTGGGTGCTTCAGAGAAATCGCAACATTTTCGCACAGTAAATGTACATTTTATTGCACAAATTTGGATCTATTTGCTTATCTATTAGACCTATAGATTGGTAATCAATATATTGATGTTTACATTGTCTACAACTTTTAGTACGAACGGCTATATGTACAAACGTACCAAAGTGTAATTGTATAATTTGTATGCATAACTACGGGATCAGAATTTCAATTCTTAAATCACGACATACGAACTTTTCAAAATGTCTCCACTACTACAATCAGTTTATCAGTACACAGCATTTCAACAATAAATAAACCTCTTCTAGAATTTGTAATGGTTTAATGCTATACTCGTATATTACTAATACATGCATTTTGAAACTTTCTATTCACATAAAATATTTTTTGGCACTGCATGAGTGATATACGCATTATATTACGTGTGTTTAATTTAGACCTTTTCTGTAATTATTTCACTGCCAACAATGTACCGTGCCACTTAATTAAACTTTGGCCATTGACTCTCGTTCTTCTTTATTTACAAAAGTTATTCCTGAATTAGAATATCAAACAAAGTCCGAAAGGTAAAAATAAATGTCATTTTATATCATACCCGATATTGGTTATATCGCTCTTCAGAAGTCATCTGACTTTGCTTTATCCCAGACATTTTCCTTGTCAATTCTACTACACTCCTCGCTACAACATATCTATCCAATGAGTGAGTGTAATCTGTGTCTGATCCAAAATCCTTTAATATCCGGCGATCAGGTGAAATTGACCCGACAATTATTGTACATTGAGCACTACACAAGGTATGCAAAAAAGTGGAACCGTTTCAATTTAACCTTATTTTCGTGCACAAATATCAAGCTTAACATTTCAAATAATGCGAAATGTAAGTTTTGCCAGCAACAGTAGTCACAATAGGCACTAGCCATTAATTATTTATGGCGTAATATTCCTTATTACTTTCTGGTAAACTGCATGTGAAAAACATCGATAATTACTGCGTGCTCTGTTGGAAGTCATCAGAATGCCTGAAAATCTAGTATTGTTCAGCCTCGAGGAAACCGACCGATAAACTTGAGATTATATTTGCTTAAATTGAACTTCCACTGTCGGTTTCCCAAAGATCCATAATCGAGAATCTTGATTTATGACTTAGCAAAGCTTAGTTGCTAAGCTGATCCCTTTCAATGGGAGGTGTTTAACACTCGTACAACCATTCATTTTGTCATTTATTCGCTTAAGTTTATTTATCACAACAATCTAGCTTTGTTTATAACGATCAAGTTTGAACATTTATTCTCTGGTGTTCCTTTATGAGCTTTTAGGAAACTGGCCAATAATCATTCCATATTAGCCAATTTAAAAATATCTGATTTATTACAACAAAGAGCATTTGGCAGAAGTGATCAAACCAATTAAGAATTTTCTTTTCCTTACTTTCATTTTCCTTACTATCCATCCCCACACCTCATCCCCAACACCTGATCCTCACCTGGAGGGGGGGGGGACCCAAACGCATCACTTCAAATCCAACTATGTGCAGTTTTGACCCAAACGCGTCACTTCAAATTCAACTATGGGT
>JBCAUI010176527.1:0-17403 GCA_038406195.1 Haplosyllis anthogorgicola
TCATATGGGGGAAATCCTTCTTTAGATTTGTATCTGTATATTTCATCAACCAGCTCCTTGGAGTACATTAGTAGGGAATCAAATATTTGCAGATAAGGTCAAAAGTCTACAAAGCTTGTTATTTGATATTTTGATTTAGACAAAGTTATGGTATCAATTGGTTTGAAGAAGACAGGTTATAGTGTTTTGTTACTATTCAATCAAGATCTTATTTGATGATTAACCAACTGATTTTCTTGTAAGTGATTATTAGGGTTTACCAAACTGAGATCTGGTGGCATTTCAGCCTGGGTACTCAACATTAAGTTTATTGGTTTCACGGGTGCTGTTTTAATCCAGGGTATGCATAGACTGGTCAGGAGGATCCAGAGAGCTACCAAGGATCTACAAAAATAATTGTTGCGATTAATTTTGGGCACTGGTTTACATTTTGGTTGTATTAGGTGGACCTTTTTCACATCCTGAGGTAGTGTCAGCAGCTTGTTTCTCCTTTCATACATGTACTAATGGGTTTTATTATGAACTTTAGATGGGGTATAACCAGCAGTTTAGGATATATCTTAACTGATGCTCTTACTAAAATTTAATATGAAGGCTTCCTGTCTTGTTTGTTTTCACAGAACGGATTTCGCAGTCGCTCTGAGGTCGCCTCGCTACATGTTGCCTTTCTGCCCCTGTAGCAGTGGACAGGGAGCATCTGCTGTTCTTGACTTTCAGAGCAAGATTCCAGCACTTCCTGTTCTGGTTTCCCTCTGTATGAGTAAGCCATGTAGCTGAGTGGCATGAGAATCCTGATTATACTTTTGTGTACCGGAAGAGCATATTCTGTGGAAATGTACTCAGTGAAATGTGCTGAATAGTTTGGTGGCTACTAGTCAATGGGCAGTGGAGTGATCTAGCTACTCCTCTTATCTGGTCCGGGAGCGAGTACACTAGTATCTCAGTGACCTGTCTGCCTGAAAAACTGGGATGGACATCCGGGGGCATAGTAGCTACCTCTTGTAGAGCAATCATCTTAGCTTAGCCTGATGGTACCTTTAGCTAGATAATACCTTATTGAGAGCTGTTTTCATGCAGCTTTTGATACTACATGTATAATGATCGCTACTAATGATGTTTTCTTTTGATGTATTTATTACTCTTTAAGTTGCCATTTTATCTATTCATATTTTATTTTACTTCAATAAGCCCTTACTAAACTACCGAATGTCCCAATTTTGATTAAGATTTCAATTTTACAGACTAGTTCATCAGTTTGCCAATTATCCAAGCTCATCATATTCTTTGTTGTTCTATTTTACATTTTTATCACACACTTTATTATTGTCTGCTATTGCATTGCATTGCTATTGCATTTGTTTTCCTTAGGTTTAAGTTTCAGTAAAATTTGATCAATCTTAATTTTGATCCTTTAATTGATCCAAAATTCATTTGTGTCTGTACATGCTTACTTATTTTGGTCTTTTGTTTGCATGGAACTATGCTTTTGCCAATCTAACATTGCAGAATCATGGTAAATTCTAATTTTCATGCCTGTGATTGCAGCCTCTATCCCCAAATGCCTATTAATAAACTTTTCTGGCGCATGGCTTTCGGATCATGATCAAGTGGAGTGCTTCTGCACTTCTGGTATGTATCCGTTGATCTCCTTTGTAATTCTGTATTTCCTTACTTTGGTTTTGGCACGTCACAAGCCATCAGAGGAAGAGATCTGCCGGGTGGAAAGGAGGGCAGTTAAGCCCCCAGATGAAAAATGTAAGCAACTTTGCTTCGGTTTTATCAAAGTTATCAGGGTTCTGTTTTGGCTGGTAGAGTGCTCACAACATTTTAAGTTCATCTGTATTTATTGTTTCAGAAAATATTGTCACTACAGTTTGTTTACAAATTCTATGTTTGCAGACTCGACTGTAGATGCTAAACATTTGGTGTCGGTCAAGGAGAACGTCAGTGTAAGATAATTTCATTCTCACATTACCCTACTATGTATATTAGATCTATGATTGTATTTTATCATTTTATTTCTTAAATTTTGTGATGCCTTGTACCCTTCTAGTTATGTGTGGGTTCTGCTGGTGCAGCTGATCTTTGGTCAACCATGTTTGGAGTGTACTACTAGTCTGGTATTTGCTTTCACTTGAGTAACATCACGCTATTGCTGTTGAAGATGGGTGTTCCTGGATCCTGTTGACCGTGGAGGATCATCTTAATGTGGCCTTCATGCACCAGACTCATGGTAAGTCCACAGGTGAGATATCTCTTTGTCATGATTTACAACAGCGTACATGTCTGTTTCTGATATTTTAAGTCAACAATTTTCACTGCAAGTGGAACATTGTCACTGAAGGTTTCTCTTTTGGTCAACTGGTTAGTCTTCAGTGGTAGTGGTCTCACTCTGTGTTTCTATTTTATTTACTGTATTGACCAAATATTGTTTTTAATGAGTTGACCAGTTTACAGGTATCATACTTTTGGCATCTTAATAGTTATAAATTATGACTTTACAGACTTCCTCTTAGAATTGTGTCCAAAAATCATAAAATCTATCTTTTTCTTCCAAATTCAGTCATTTCTGGGGAAACACTTAAGGAAAAATTGAGGTCTCTGAATGAACTTATCAAAATTTCAAGATTTTGCAAATCAAAATTTCAAGATTTCACGAAATTTGTGTCCCTCCTTGATCTTAATACTATCTTCCATATTCATGTTTTAATTAATGCATCCATATTCTCTCCCCTCCTTCAAATAAAATTCAGAGACCCTTTTCCGCAAGGTGCTGATGGGTGCTAAAAGCTCACCGGCCCAGTAAACACAAGGTAGCAGAGAAAATTATTAACTAAACTACTTAACTAATTAGTGAGTTACAATAGGTGTACAAGCAAGTATTTACAATATCTGGTGTAGACTCGGCCAGAGGTTACTTACACGGAGGCATAATGTCTACTTTTTAAGTTATATCTGTGATTTTTCTCTACTGTTTTGATGTCAGGTGTACTATGAAGCCTCTGACAAGTCATTGGGTGTGCCTGAAGCTGCTCAGCTAATATGATCTTCTGTTTGGGATCTGGACTCAGTGGATCCCATTCATCCACTTTAGCATATAGATCTGGTATTGTACACTGTTGATTGATGTACTTCACCTTTCTGCCAAATGCTTGTGAATCTGGTATGTGCATAATGAAGCATTCTGAAGGCATCATGAGTTGTAAATCTTTAATTGAAGCTCTATGGACCTTGCCTGTGGCATCCTCAATGTCTACAGCATTGCAACATACTTCGGAACAGATTCTGAAGTTTGGTAGGTATTTGCTATCGAATGCATTCTTTTTGGCGTAATTTTTTAGCAGGACTAAATCACCCACTTTAAGAGTTTTAGGAGTGGATGGTGCAGAAGGTAATGGGCACCAATCCTGTGGCATCTTCAAGTTCAGGATTGCGGTTAAATAAACTTCCCACAGAAAATCCAACTGCAAATGGCCAAGCTCATCCCCCATATATCTCAGTTTTGGTTGTAGCAACTTGTGCAGAGTTGGCATGTAAAAATCTCTGCCAAATATGAGAAAGAATGGAGATTCTTTGTGTGCCCTACTTGGAAATATATTGAAAGCAGTTGTGGCTATGTGCACCAGAGTATACCAGTCCTGTTCATAACTCTTACGTATCCTGGCTATGGCATGTTTTAGGAACAAATGGCTTCTTTCCAGGACCGAGTTTGCTTGTGGTTGTCTAGGGCTGGAATATACCTTGGTGAACCCTAACTCTTGAGCTATGTGATGCATCTGTGCACTTTTGAACTTGCCTCCCCTGTCAGACAACACATACTGGCTACCACCAAATGGGTAGATGAATCTCAAGTATCACCACTTCTGTCTCTTTTGAAGGGATAGGAACTAGAAAGACATAGTTGGTCAGCATGCAAATTGCTATGAGACCAAACACATTACCTGCTTCAGTTCTATCAAATGGGCCAATGCAATCTATAGGGATGAAGGACATTGGAAAGCTCAGTATCCTCAAGGACAAGTCCACATAGTGTGAGGGTTTGAGGTTAAACTGTTGGCACTGTAAACATTGTCTGACATATTTGGAGCAATCTGTCTTCATATTCTTACAGTAGTAATACCTTCTGATGAAATTATACAGTTGGGAACTACCCGAGTGACCCAAAGCATTGTGAACTTTGTGGAGAATGTATTTTGACATAGCTTGTGGTATGATCAGTGCTTGGAATGTTTGGTTATTGTCTCATACTTGTCTGTACAATAAGTCATCTTCACCTAAAATGTAGGGAGTTTGTGACTTCTCTTTGCTCTGTTTTAGTTTCTTGATCAACTGCTGATACATTGGATCCCGTGATTGACTTTGTTCCACTAACTCTCTTGTCAATACAATTGTATCTTCTTCAGAGTCACTGGTCTCCATTATTATTTTAGGAGGATTTATGTCCCTTTTTAGAATCTCTGGATGGTCTTCCAGTAGGAATTCTCAACCATCAATCTCAAAATCAGCAGAATATTCACTTGATGCTGAAATGACATGTATTTTCACTCGGTGTTCCAGACTCACAATCAAATATGGATACCCCATATTCTTGGCTGGGTAGCTCTGAATCTCAGCCTGAGTATAAGCCTGTACATTTCAACCTTGACAATGCATCAGCTAAGACATTGTCTTTACCCTTAATGTATTCGAACTCAATATTTTGAGTAATTGAGTGCATTTCATGGGACCAGTTGTTCACCTTGGAATTTGTTGTAGTAGAGTAGACAAACTTTTGTAATGGTTTATGATTGCATTGGATGAACACTTGTGCATCTTGCAGGCAAAATATCATTTTACAAAAGCACATGTATATTGCATAGGCTTCCTTTGTCAGTACACTCCAGTTGAGTTGTGACCCCAAAAATGTGCCACTCTGGAAGGTAACTGGGTGGTAAGTTCCTTCATCTTTATCCAGATTTATCCAGAACTGAGTTAATACACCTGACCAGGTATGCTTAGATGCATCAGTGAACAAATAGTACTTGTCATCTTTAACTGGATAGATGAGGACCAGAGAGGTGGTAAAGGCTCACTTGATCACATCTAATGCACTTTGGCAAGCCTCAACCCAGATAAAGGGTGTGTTTTTCTTGGTCAAGTTGTTGAGAGGTTTGACCATCTCACTGTATAGAGGGATAAACTTATGGTAATAACCTGCAAAACCTAGTATGTGTCACACTTCCATGACCGTCTCTGCCAGTGCTAGTTCTATTATGGCTGAGATCTTGTTACCCATAGGATATATCCCAGTACTGGATACTAAATGTCCTAGATATTCAATATTTGATTTGAGGTACTCACATTTGCTCGCCTTCAATTTAATGTTATATTCTCTGCATTTCTGTAGAACCAGCCAGAGATGAGCAAGATGTTCCTTTTGAGTTTTACTGAAAATCAGAAGATCGTCCATGTGGAACACTAAGAAATCATCTAGATATTCAAAAAATATTTTCAGCATAGTGTTCATGAAGACTGAAGCAGCATGTGCCATACCAAAGGACAATCTTTTCCAATGAAATTATCCAAATTCACAAGTAAAGGCAGTTTTCTCATGATCTTCAGATTTTATCGAGATGTGGTTGTAGCTTCCCTGTACATCTAGAGTGGTAAAATATAACGCACCTTCTAATTTGCCCCAGATGTGATCTATGTGTGCTGTTTCAACCAATAGACCCTTTTGCCTTTGACTGAGACGATACCACTTCTGGTAGGATTTGATTTAGTTTCTGTAATCAATCACAAGTCTTTCCATTTCAGTTAATGGCACATCTGGACGATGTTTCTTCAGAACCACAATAATGGGTGAAGCCCATGACATGAGTGACCTCTCAATCAATCCAATAAATTTTGGATCTCTGTTTTTACAAACACCTGGTGTTTCAGAGGAAGCGGATATGGTCTACATGCAATCGGTTTGGCTTTAGGATCTGTTTTGATTTCCATGTCTACAATAGGTATTAATCCGATGTCTGAAGAATGTGTGGAAAATACATCCTTATATTCTTCCAGTAGGTCATTCAGAGCTTGACAAGTGTGTGCATCAACAGGAGCATCTACCAGGGGTACCCGTGGTCTGGGATAATTATTCCCATGGTGTAAGGCCAAGTTTTCAGGGAATGACATGATTCTCACCACATTCTGAGGCTGGGGTGTGCTAGTGACAAACTCTGAATTAATTATTGTGTTGGATTTCATTCTGCAGTTGTTTGTTAGGGAGTTCATACTCCCTTTCATTGATTCCTTCAGAACTTGAGTAGTGATCAAATGCAGCTTCCAATGTACCTACTGTACATTCTGTTGGTATATAAGTTTCAAAGAATATACATATCCCACTGTCACGTCTCTTGCTAATCTGATTTCCTCTTCACTACTATTAGAAATTATCATTACCAGTTCCTTTTGACCCGGAGGAGTACCACAGATATTAAGTGTGCTACTCATGGATAGTAATGGGTATTCAATTTCTAGCATGTTGTTTTTTCTCAATTCAAATATTTTATCACTAGGTAATCGAGTCTTTGGGGATACTAGTACTGGTATGAGGCTTGTATGGTGTGGTGGGATGGTTACTGTACTCACAGTGATGGCCCTTCTATTTTCAAGGCGGTTCTTGTACCAAGATTTCACACTCAATGCTATGGAGTCATGTTGGGATTGACCTTCACCTGTCTCTGAGATGATTACATTGACTGATTCCTCTGCCATGCTGTATTGGATTTTGTGTACACTAGTATCCACCAAGTGCTTACCATTTTGGCATAAGAATGTTTTGCCATTTGAATCCCAATCCATACCTATCTTGTACATTTGAGTGAAATCTAATCCAATTATCATAGGTAGTTTCATGTTGGAACAGACAACAAATATGTACTCAAAGGGTTAATTGTTAATTTTGAGTTTCAATCTTGTGAGCCCTAATGGTTGTAAGCTAGCACTACCAGCTCCCCCTACTGTTAGTGCTTTCTTGATCATACTGAGAGATGAATCACAGTTTTTCAACTAGATATATGTTTTGTATGATATGCATGAACACATAGCTCTGTGTCATATAATGCTAAGACTGGATCTAATGAGTAAAGTTGCACCAGAAATTTAGACAATTGCAATCTATTTTGTGATGGTGCTTTAGCTACTGTATGCTTTGTGGCCATGATACAATTTATAATATGGCCTAGTCATTCATGCTCTGATGACTGCAGGCCATCCGTAGAACTGTCAACATCTGAATCAAATAAGTCCCTGTCATTTTCAGAATCAGATGTCAGCATACCTGTGTGGGCACCATCACCCTCTATATCAAATAAATTTACCGTGTATTGAACAGCACCACCATTGTTGCTAGGTCCCCTGTTTGAGTCCTTCAATGCTGATTTGTTGCCATTCACTTGTATTTTGTTCAAAAGTGACCTTCTTGTTGTTATGATACTTGGGTTCTCCTTCACAGTCATTGTTTTTATTATTCATCTTGTAGGTACTTTTAACATACTTATGTACTAACTTGTTTTGTTCCACCATAGTGTTCATAGGGTCCAATATTTTATTCCAAGCTTCCTGTGTCAGAGTAAAATCTGTACTCAATGATTGATTTAATGTTGGCAGTTTGCTACTTGCTTGGAACACTTGTGCGGGATTGGCATTTAGTTGTGCTACATGATGTTGTGCTGGTGTCACATGAGATTGTGTTTCACCTGACCCTGTGTTGTGACTACTTGAGCAGCTAGTTGAGCAGATGTCTTATGCACTTCATCACACACTGCACCCATGTGGCCAAATTCCCCACATTTCCTGCACTTCCCTATAAAATTGTAATGGTTGTAGCTATTGTATTTATGCCCTCAAGGGGAGTACGCATTTTTAGCCATATCCAATAGTGTTTACTGATTTGTCCTCACTCTCATCACAACTCTGGTCCCTAGTGTTTTTCTTTCCTGAGTATTTAAATCTTCCTGACCTACCCTTAGTGTGTCACAAGTTATTGCAATTATTGTGGAAAACGGCAATGATCTGCTCACCCTCTATGTCATCATCTTGGTCCTCACCCCCTGAATATGCTAAACCTTCATATTTGGTTAGTTTGTGCAAGGCTTTTGTGGCTTGCTTAAATGCTTCTGACAGAGGAAAAACTTATCTGACCCAGTAAATCTACACCTGATTTCTTTATTATACAAGTTCTTGATAAATAGAGTTACTGTTACCATATCAAACACTTGTGATGGTTCTTTACTGGTGGCCCTGTACACTGAGTGTAATGTTGTATAAATTCGTGTAACGATTTGTTTGCCCTCTGTGATCTGTGCAAGTCTCCTGCAGTATGGATAGGAGTGGCCATGTGTGAGAAAACTTCTTGTAACTTTTCTTTTATGGTCAACCATCAGTCACCCCAGTCACCCGATCCAGCTTTGGTTTTAATTATGCCATATGGCAAGCCAGTGGATTTCATTAGAGCTAACTCTGTTTCAGTTCTAAGAGTTTAGCACTTTTTTCAATTGATGCTATCCAGTCATCCACACTAGCATTCTTTCCATCAAAAAGTTTTATGTCTGTTAAGACAGTACTAAATTCAGCTGACCTGGCAATATGAGATATTGCTTGTAGAGTGTTTCTTTGCATATTGTGCTGATTCTGTACCATAGTTTGCAGGGTGGAACAAAGTTGACTATTTGCATTCATCATTGATTCTATGATAACCAACTGATTTGCTGATTGATCATTAGAATCACCAGCTGGTGTAGCAACAGCAGTATCAGTAATACATGGTGGTGGTCACAAGGGAGTCTGAACCCTACTTCAATCATTGGATCTTGATCTATAGTGGGAATCCTGAGTGTTCCCAAAATCTTCATCACTCTCATCCTGATATCTACTAGGGGATCTATGATGTGATGGTAGCTTGCAACCTGACCTTGGCATCATGTTAATTGGAGACAAATAAGGTGGTGGAGGTACTCTAGTATTATTCTGATCCCTGGGGGTACTAGTATAACTGGGAGGGTGGACTACCTAGATTTATACTGGCATTTGCCTTGTGTGCCATGTTATGGTATCTCATGTTGTGTGCATTAATTTGCTTAGGTTCTGTTGAGGACAAATAGGCCCCAAATTGTGGATTAATGTTACCATTGTTTCCTTCTACAGTTTTGTAGATCCCTTCAAATGTTATACCCTGGTTGGGCACTATACCCAGCATCACCCAGCCAGTACTGTTTATTGAGACCCGTTCCAGTGGGTATAATAGCATGTGACGGTGGTGGCATGTTTGCATAAATAGCTTCATCCGACCCTGGTTGAGAGTTAACTGATCTACTCCTAGGCTGATTGTTAGTAAGGTATGAATTGGATGTGCTTGACCTATTACCATCTCCAGGTGTCATCGTATCTCTAATGTTATGACAGGTAGAGTTAATGTTACTCGTATTGATACTCGCCCAATGAAGTGGTGTTGGACCGGCCATATCTACCGTAGAATCTTCCGTCAGCATGGGGAGATCACCCTCATTAGTGCCCATCCCCCTTGGTGCTGTTGCTGACATGTTAAAGCTGACACTTTTGTGAGCCATGCCAGTCATTCTAGGTCCATTTGTCTTTATGATTGGGCTGTGAGGATATAAAATATTATCACCCATATATGTTATTTGGTTAAGGGACATGTATTAATATGGCCTGGTTCCCCACAGTTTGCACAATGTATGACTCGTGGACAATGACCAGGGTTGGTTTGTACATTGGTGTGTATACCTGTCACACCATGATTGTTTCTCAACATACTGTAATTAGCATGTAAGTTGTCATTAACACTGTTTTGTGTTGTGTCTTGATTGCTATGGGAATTTGTGTGTAATTTACTAACACCTGTATTCCTTTCATTTACATGTCTCCTGGTAATATTGGTGTCATAACTGTTATAATTCCCACTGTTTCTGTTTGGTTGGTAATTAGCATTCGCGTTTGTGGGAATGTTATGTCCTTGATTACGTTCCCTTTCACAAATGACTTTTAACACATTATCAATATCAGGGTTGTCATTCTGCAGTCTTTGTACACCGGAGGCATGCATACTATTCCCAGAGCCAGTATTAATTGCTCTGTTACCTGAGTGATGTGAATTGGTTCTATCACCTAGGGTATTGTTGCTAGAATTATTTATTGCCATGTGGGAAATTGATCTGTTAAGGCTATTGGTTGTACCATTAATTTCCATTTCCAATTGAGCTGCTAATTCAGCATCCCCCAGTTCTTGGTTTATTACCTGATTGCAGCTATTTATTTCCTCTTCTTGTAATTGTCTAGCCAATAAAACATCACTGTTAACAGTATTCAAACTTTGCAGCACATTATGCTTGTTCAACAAGTCTCTCTCATTAGCTGGTCTACCTTTAGGTGTGGTATCTGGGTTATTTTGCACCTCGTATCATGTCTTGTAATGACCATCTAACCTATGATTTAGATACCTAATATCTTGCATACCCTTGTTCAAGACCCTAAAAACTGAATCTGGGTTGTTAGGGTTATGTTGATATCTATCTACAAACTCTTGATACCTATCATCCCACTGTACACTGGAATTTTCCCTGTTATCCACTTCTTCTGGTATTGTAGGTATGGGTACTGGTGTACTTTTTGACCTTAGGTTGGTGATGGTTTTGCTTTCCCTATTGTGGCAAACCTTGGTGGTGGACTTGTTTGAGCCACACCTCCTTGAGGAGTGAACGTGCTCCTCGTTTGTTGGTCTTGGTGGGATGCTTGCTGTTGTTGGTTTTGATGGTTATGAAAACTACTTAAGTTTAAGAACTGCTGCTGATGTTTACCTACCATTATGAGACGATCAGCATGTACATACCTCTCAAATCAAAGCTCAAATCTGCTGGGTGCATAGCACCTGCATTATCATTTATCAAGCAGCTACAAGGAGGTACTTGATCATTATTATGGTCATTCGGATTTCCATCATGATTAATTTGGGACCCAGCAAGATTAGCTGACTTAACTCTAGTATTATCCTGGTCTTTGTTAGGGGTAGACATAGAGTGGTTCATACTCTTTGGCTGATAGAGATCTCTGCCCTGATATATCAATAGTTTTGAATAGTTCTCTACAAAGTGGACTTCATCCATACATTCTAACGTTCTACTATCCATACTGTACCATACTTTTATGCCTTTTTCAGTCCAAAATACTACATATTCTGGATGCAATATCCAATCTACTACCCTATCTGAATTTTTAAAAACGTATTCTTCTCTTGAGTGATCAAATTCTATTTCAGCATAGATTGCATGACCTTGCTTTATCTGTCATGAAAAATTAAAATTCACTGCATCATCAGTATCATAATTATCTGTAGTAACACATGTACCATCAATGTCTGAATTTCCTGTCTGCTGGTTAATTGTTACAGGGGTAGGATTCTGGTTAGGGGTAGGTGAAGATTGGCGAGAAACCCTGGGGTGCTGGCACTGGCCTTTGAGTGTCTGGAGAAACATAGGGTACTGCATAATGGTCTGAATCTTCGGGTGCAGAACTACGGGATAAGGGATTGTCACCTCGTCCATTGGATTGACCTTGGACGAATGAACGAGGATCTGGGAAGTATCGTCCATTAATTTGTTGAGTAGCGATTTTAAGAGTGTTCTGGATATCATCAACAGCATCTGTGCTCAGATCATCAGAATGTCGATGGGATCTGGTGGCACCAGGTTAATGAGGCTTGCAGACTCATATCTTTTGTAGCAGGTAGTGGAGGCAGAGGTGGATTCGATCTTTGGGGTTGGTTCAGTGGTGGTAATGGGTTGGTCGGATTATTCTGAATATGGGTATTATTAGTAGCATTAGTAGCAATACTAGTTTCAGAATCGTATCTATTCATCTGAGCCCACCTCCATGCCATAGCATCTTGTATGTGAGTCGGAATAGTCTTACCACTATGCAGAGCACATACGTTTAGGTTATCAGGTGTTACATTGTTAAATTGCCCTTTTTCCATATCAATGGCCATCCTATGCTGTTCCCTTTGCATAGCTTCCCTTACTTTTTGTATCCCCTTATTGGCTCTCCTAGGTCTAACCATTTTATGCAAAACAACTATTCTCTCTATTGCTAAGACTATTTTCAAACCTAAGCTACTTTATGTTGTTTCAATTCAATTTTGCCACTATTTAAACCAAATAGCAGGAGTACCACTACCAGAAAATTAGTTATTTAGCTGAGTTTTATTCTTACACTTTCTACACCTGTCTTTACCTCTGAACAATCACACGTTTAGAGTCAAAGTGTCACAAATTGCATATACCTGTAGATGTTTATGTTCGGCTATTGATACAGTTTATATTTAATACTTATGTACCTCCGCAATATGTAATCAAACAACAAATGAGGCAGGTACTTACTTCTCAGTGTTGTGCATTGTGATTGTTGACTCTAGGCAGGATAAACCTGTGCTTTTAACTCAAAGTCTGGTACTTTGGTGCAGATTTCTGTCTTTCAGATAATCCAATTCTGGACTACCAGTCATCACCTGTTGCTCAGGGTGTGGAGGTATACTACAACTTCAATACAATACCTAGATACACCCAGTCTTCAATGAGTATTGTGATGTGACTTTACACTGCAGTGCAGCAATGATGAACTTTTAGTTGACTGATTAAGAAGCTGACTCAAAGTGAATTCTATGTGTCTTGCCTCATAAGGATCAACTTTCAACTAAGTTTTTCCAGACGATGCACCAAATTGTACCAATTTTAAGACGACAAGAGGTCTGAGTCGAAAGTAAGACAACTACATGAATTCAGTGCAGGTAAGCTATTTATTAATCAGTTTCAGTTACAGCACAAAGTGCAGGTATCAAGTCTAACCAAAAATCACTCTTCTATGTGTTACGTTCCCTTAAGTATTTTACCAGCTACATGCTTGAGTGCAATTCATTATCTCATTGGTTTATACATGTATATTGATAAATGCAATTCGTACAAATTATACATCAAGTGTGTAGCTAATTGGTGGATTACATTACGAAATTTTAGGGGTTGGCATTAGATACATATGACACCATGATTTATGGTGCATGCCACGTTAGCTAGTTACTATTCTAAGTTACCACAATATGATATGTATCGTTTTATGCTGGTCAAAGCACAATCTGATCCAACCGTAGCATCTCGTCTTTGAGCATCAATCTGCCATGTTCTTCGCCAATTCACTTATCGAACGAATGTCATATTTGTGTAAGTACATGTCATCTTCACCTCACCTGATAAACTGATATATACACTTGACAAACGAATTTCCCGTGAAAAGAACAATGCGCATTTTCTTAAAAAGATACAAAACAACAATAGATATCCTCAACCAAGCAATAATATAATTAGAACGAGAAGAATGTGGTGAACCTGAACTTGAACTGCACCCGCATGTTGGCTGATATTTTACATCCAATTAACCGTGTCATTTTGCAGAATATTGAGTACAAACAGTTTATCATTGGCGTTACTTCAAGAAATACGGATCCCGCCATTTATGGTGGTGCAGAAACAAGACGCGTTATGTGTTTTATCTTGTTGAATATTTCCCGACCATGTACACAGGTCACATAAGATAGGATTAGGTCTCGGGACGCAATTTATCTGATGGGATATTTCTCATGGTGTTACATGTTGTCGCTTATGAAGACAGCACTTTCCAACAAGTAGAGGAAAAAGTAGTATGTAATAATTTTTATTCTAAAACACTTAGTTAATGTCTCATTTCATTAACGTTCCTTCAATCAGACTAAACGCTTTGAGCCAATCGTGAACCTATCGCTTTTTGGCGAAAAAGACGACCACTGAAGTGTATAAACATTTCATCTAATATGTAGAAACATAATTCATGTGAACCGAATAAATTATTCACGACCAACAACTCCATTTATCTTTCCTGAAATCTGGGTATTTGCAACAGCACAGTATTTAGCAGCTCTACACTGTGAAGTGAGGAGTCTTGTTTCCCATCAAAGCAGGATTTAGGAAATAAACTGTCACTGAACACAGACAAGTTTTTACTTCAAGGCCATCTGGAAAAATCTATCCGTCATTTCATTCCAGGTAAACATTGTATGTGAACATTTCTTCTACATACAATTTGCATTAAAACGGATCCATTCGTCATGAGGCCACTGGCAGATTGACCCACTTTTCAGTTTACTTTGTCTCCGAACACAAGACGCGTCTCTCGCAGGTCACGACATAACACCGTCGTCATCGGAAACATGATTCCACCTTAGTTGTGTTGCTGCCACACTATCTGTCCCGGAGGAATTCTTCTTCTGATCTCTTTACACTATGAAAAAAATATTCGTTGAAAGAAAGAACAGCAAATCACAAGCGAGTTTGATGGTGGATGTGATTTGTTCTGATCACATCCCACTTGTAATAGCCGTTTTTAAAAAGCAATGGATTCAGTGAGCTGGTTCGAGTGTCTTGTAAGCACATCTACGCCTAACATCTGAGATGTGTTTTACAGATATTACACGTTCGAGCGGCTTGTTACGATTTTTCGTTCAACACATTATGCTACAGTTGTAATTACTGGCACGAATAAAGAATAGCGATTAAACAAATCTTTTCCCGTGAAATGGTTAATTTCAGTCCACAGGGCCGACATCAGGTGTTGCTCATAATTAATACATACAAGAATAACAACGTAATCGAATTAGGTAAATCAGGAAATTCCCTAACACAACAACATATTCATGCAAACTTAATTGCACAACACAATAACCGAGAATGAGCAATACAGTTTGAGCGTACAAGTTAGTGTCTGGGAGAGAGGATTACGAGTTGAAAGTGGAATTTACGCAGACTGAGTAATAACCGTTAAGCTGTAGTTTCTCCGTAAATAATCGGAGATAATCCACGTGTTGATTACACAAAACACATAGCACAGGTTCATTCATATGGTAATAAGCTGTCTGAGACAACACTGAGGGCCCGTGAAAAAATTGGGAACTTTTTAGTCTTTAAAGCCAAAGGATATAAATCTCGCCGCTAAAAACTGTGCGACCAGAAATGTAATAATGTAATAATTGTTTTCTGCGAAAATCTCTAAATTCATCGAGAGCTTTCGACAGATTTAACGTCAATGCAATGTAACGTGTATTCAGTGTAATGAAACGCAGTAGTGTTGCATGCAACCAAAGTGACATTATTTATACTCTGATTGAGGCTGGCATCCAACGTCATTAGTTTGAGCCCGAGATCATAAGTTTTGACCATGGACGGTTGTTTTGGAGTAGCCATCCCCACAAATCATAATACAAACTAAATGCACATACGATTCTAAATTTCACCCGTTTTACATCCTAATTCAAGTACATGGGGTACATGTTACGCAAATACTCTCTGTAGTGACAGAAGTTATATTGAGACTAAGATAACTCAAACGTCCACAGTTACCAGATAGAAACTGCGAAGTTATTACCTAATTTCCGTTGGATTTTGGCAATGTCAAGTTTGAGGAATGCTACACAGCAGCCCTTGACAATTTTTATTTGCACGGCAAACAGAGCTGTGAGGATGTTTCACTACATTCCCCAAATGCTTTCAATGAATTCGTCTGAAGTCTATCTTGAGTAATCCGCACATAGGAATAGAGAGTGGATTTCATCAGCTTGCGCTGAACCTGTCATTCGCAAAAATACACATAAAAAATCTTTATCAGGCCCATTACACGTTCACATTCAAATATATATATATTGGGATATTTCAGAGATGGTCTTTGTCTAACGAACCAGTTTATATTTAATACAAATAACATTATCACAAGTTTTCATAACCACACAGAAATGCAATTCTTCGACATTTTTCTTGATCGGTTGCCTTCAACTAACAACTCGCTTGATGATCATTCAATCATAACAACTAACGGTCTCATTTATCGGTCCCCAGTATGTAAAAGAGTGCAAAGTAATAAATTTGGGACTCACAATGCCGATCATGATCTGATAAAGCCTACATAAGCCATAAATGGATTTAATGTCAATACAAGGCTATCCCATGAAGTTGATATTAAGCAAACCAACCGGGAAATAAAAACACTTCATTCGTTGTTTGATCATTGCTATGAGTGAATAAACTTTTCATGATATTTTATTCCAAAAGAAATGTAGTAACTATATCAAAATGCTACTTGAATAGAATTCATGTGAATGAATTTCTGTGAATCTGCAATTTGAAACAAACGTCAACAATTCTGTGCGAGTTTGAGTTCATACTCTCCAAATTTCCAAAGAAGTAAAACCTTTGGCAAACAGAAATGCTCTGAAACCGAGTGGATCTCTTCGGATGCTTCTTTTTTGCAAGATGTATACATAGATTATAACTTCAATAATGGGAACACATGCAAAAACAACACTTTATCACTGCCATGTTGTATCAGTGCAAGACCCACAAAGTAACACTGGTGTCGCTTCCTTTATTAGTCTTCTGCGCATCCTACCCAATCACCAATACCGTCATTTGAGCAGAGTAAAGCCGCTTGTCAACAATTCTTGAATTGAACTTCTATTCATTTAGCCATACTTCTTCATCAGCTTAATCAAAGCGTGCGTGGAAAAAAATCCTGTGTACATAAAAGGGCAACCGATTAGTTTTAGCAATTCTCTCATGTTTTCAGGATTTCCATTTGTCACAGAATCAGACAGTCCGTAGAATGAACAAGATTGCAGGTGTCGTCTTTGGCCCGTACCAAGATAATCCCAGTTGATCTGGGTTTACATCGGGGACAACACTGAAGAAGCTGTTTAGTGAAACTAAAATCATGACAGGGATGACTTGTAACCTCCACAGATTTTGTCAAGGATTTAAAATAGGCTGTACTAATTTTTTTGTCTTTTCAAGAATAGCCGTTGAGATGTAACCACTTGCGACACAAAGAATATTAACTGCCAAGGGCATGTCACGTTTGCTAATCAGGTCTTTCATAAACAAGAATCCAAGATGTTATTTTGTGAAGTTAAGTGCAGTATCTTTAAAAACATTCTAAAATGTAAAATAAGCACTAAGTAACTCCTGCCTTACATGTTGCAAAGCACGTTACTTAAAATTAGATTGATACGGATTTAACGTTGGTTGCACTTACGTCTCCGGGCGTGATGGTAGGTTAATATGATGATGACAGAGTACCTGTTCCCTTACCTGGATGATTAAAAGCTTGTTTCGCAGTAGCACTGATTTATACACGGATAAAAACGTGAACTGTTTAAAACGTAGGTTACTTCGTCAATTAAGCTTTGTGTCGCAAAGTGACTTTTTCCTTCAAAAATAGATAGTAAAGGGTTAACTTCACAATCCGTATTGGAATAGCATTAAGGCATTGATTTGTTCCTGGATCATT